>MIQA02023209.1:0-24647 GCA_001887855.2 Sclerospora graminicola | reverse complement strand
AGTACTCTAAAGTATATCTTATTGGCGATTGGGTACATGACACCAAATTGCTTCAATTATAAGCGCGTCGCCTATAAGATATTTTTCCTTATTTTTGGACATCGGGTCTGAATTTTGGTTTAGTGGTTTGGATCTGACCCAACCACGCCACTGCTACAAGGAACCATAGCAGCCACAAACGCTCATGAACCCTCCTTTGGCGGGAGCGAGGGCTCAAAAGGAATTACTGTTAGACACTTGCATCTGCAGATGGATAGACAGACGGCATCGGTCGCTATGCCTGCTACTACTATGGCATCTCTATCGACGACTTTGCAGCCGTTTGCTTCATTAGCAGAAAATGTTGACGAAGATGAAATTGCTGTGCAAATGTACTTGATGCGTCGAGAAACGTTGCAATTGCAGCGCAAACAGCGTCGGAAAGTGGCGGCATTTGATGCGGCGGTTGCTCAGCTCCGACGTGAAAAGATAACGCTTGAAATCGAGTTTAAACAGACAGAACTACGGTTGTCTACGCTTTTGAGTGAACTCACGTTGCTTGAGTCGTTTGAAAGCAGAGACAATCAGCTGAGCAGCAAACTTGAAAAGAGTAAGAGGGAAAAAGCGCAAATACGAGCGGATTTGCAGCAAGTCAATGATTTTTTGACGAGCAAGAAACACGAGCTGGAGAAGTGGATACAACAAGACCGAGCGGTACAAACAGAGTTTTTAGCGGTTGTGGATGGCGAGACCGGGTCAAGTGGAGCCCCTCATCCTTGCTTCGCCCCACTCCAAAAGCTCTTTAAGCGAAAAATTAAGCGTGTGAAGAAGAAATCAAAACCATCGGTTGGAAAGTAAGATGGAAAGGATGGAAATGAACAGGCTGGCAATCCCGTGCGAGATGACGAGGGTGAGGAGGATGACGAAGAAGAAGAAGAAGAGGAAGAAGATGATGATGATGACGACGACTGCGACGAAGATGACGATGAAGAGGAAGAGGATATCTGTCCACCTGGATGCGACTTGATGCTATATGAAAAGGTCCTTTTGCTACGAGAAAAACGTGTAGATGTTGAGGTCGCGATGGGTGATTTGAATAGGACTATAGAGGAACTTCGAAAAGCGGGGGAGCGTCAAATGGTAAAACTACGTGCTCTTGAGAAAGAACTGGCTGGTGTGGAGCTAGCTACGCAGCATTTCCAGAGCGAGAAACAGTCGCACTTTAACCAGCTCGATATTATCGTGCGACTCTGTAGCCACCAGCTGCGGTGTTTGGAGCCCTCTTCTTCACAAGAGCAAGACTGGTCGGTACCTTTTGACGCTACAGGATGTCTTGTCTTCTCGACACGTGCCTTGACAGCGCTTATCGAGCGCATCGAGTCGTTGCAGGCGGAAAACCAGCAACTTCGACAGCAATTCCGTGATCTCCACAAGCTTAGCTGCAGAACTGATTACGTTGCGTGCGCTGGAGTCGGGGCTCAGTGTCCAATCGTTTCGTATAATGAAAATGCCTGCCACACTAGAAAAGAAACTTGCTGAGATACATAGTGCCGCAGCAGTCGACGCCAGTGAAAGTCCCCGGTGCAGCAAGACATCCATCTGTATTAGATATCATTGAGCCGAACAAGCTGCTGAAGGAAAAAGGTTTATTGAAAGAGGATGACCATCGTATGGTAATGAATCCAACGGAACCAGTCGGTTCGACGTTAATTCATGGGTTTGAAGCACGCAAACGACTGCGCACTGAGCGCAAGGAAAAGCTCGCGCACTGGATCCAAAGCAAACCAGGTGAAGACGCAGATGATCCACGCGATAGTGCCGCGATAGCCTTTGCACTCTGCAATATGGGGGACTACAAGTTGAAAACAGCTGCAGACTATGTGGTCCCAGAGCACCAACGCTTTAACGCGGCGAAAAAATTTCGACAACTCGCCCTTCTTGATGAGAGGTTGTACTCGGCACGGTTGTGCTTCAATGCCAAGGTATTCGAACTTCGCGAGCGCAAGGTGCAATTAATTCGTGAGCTGCAGCGTGATCAAGACCGACTGGCTGAAATTCGTAAGGCGTTACCTGTCGATACAAGCGATGAATTACCATCACTGTGTACAACATCCACAAGTCTAGCGGGTGATCTACGCGAGTGGCCTGAGCAACGTGACCACGTAAGCGAAGCGGACATTGACTTGTTTTTGCGGGAGAAGAAAGTGCCGCACTTCAAACCTCACTCGTTGACAGGCACTGGTAGTGCACCCATTGTGATAAACATTGAGCCATACTTCCTCTGTTCGGGCGGAGAATGTGCACTACTAAAAATTGGTGCCATTCTCCAACCCCTCTATCGTTTAACGCGAAAGTTGGATTGAAATGTAGCTGAGACACGCGACATCATCGTAGTATTTTTTGCAATGCTAATCGGACATTTTCTAAGACAAAACTGAGCTTTTTATAGCCTTCATTTTTTGCCCCCGTTTAAAACCTTCCTAAATCTCTGGATTTTTGGCGATATTACACAAAAAACCAGATTTTTAGAAACGGCTTTGCCTGTCCTATGTGCTCCATTATTCTGTTTTGTCCCACGATGATCAAGGGCGTGCGAAATGGGCGTTTTCGTGGCCAAGGTTTTTTGAGCATAGATTCTCTCTTGCCAAGGTTTTAGCCAATGAGAATCATCGTTGAGGAATGATGGTCATTTTTATCTCAATGAATCCTCCGAATTACTTTACGAAAAACGAGATATAACTAGTTACAATAATCATTCGTGTATGCCACCCCTGGCTCCAATTATCGCCCCATCGTTTCCACGTCTTCTTCCATTGCGCCAAACAGACCGTTCACTTCGTGGTTTGTACAAAGGATTTGTGCCTCCATTCTTTTGCCAGGGCTTGTACAAGGCCGTCATTTTTACCACTTCATCCACGTTACGCCATGATGTGCTGCCTTATGTGCCGCTTTTCCAGCCAGTGCTTACGCCGACAGTGATATCGTTAACAGCGGTGGCTATCGCAGGAGGTGTGAACGCCTTCTTGGTGACCCCAGTCGAGCTTGTACGCAATCGATTGCAAGTGCAATACCTTAATCAAATACAATCGTGGAGATATCGTGGAGCTTTTGATTGCATAGCACAAGTCGTGTGCCACGAAGGCATTGCGGCCATGTGGAATGGACTGTCGACCACCATCGTCCGAGACTCATTAGGTGTGGCCTTTTATTTCATGGGGTTTAATTTTGCCAAGCAGTACATTGGTGCCAGTGGGAGACTAGGAGAATCAACTATTCTCTTGACTGCTCGTGCTTGTGGCGGCATTAGTTTTTGGGCTGTAACAAGCACCAGCAGATACAGTGAGGCCTCTGATTCAAGCAGGCGGAAAAGATGGCAAATATGCAGGTTTGATATCGGCAACGTCACGATTGGTGCGAAAGGAAGGCCCGGTACAGCTCTTTCGTGGCTGGCAAGCTGCCTTTTTGCGCGGCATTCCGAGCGCTGCGGTCACTTTTTGGACTTTCGAACAAACAAGCAAACCTCTTAATCCAATGTGAGCCCTATGGCCACAAAAAGCAAGTTTTGAAAGCGCCATCACACGGTACACAGTTTGTTTGGCTTCGCTGCATTCACTTGCGCGCGCCGCAGCTGTGTCGCAATCGATGCAACTCGTTCCCCGAATCCGATTGCTTTGTATTTCAACATTTTGTGGATGGAATCTGGGTCTGTCGGGTAGCAAATTGGTGGGAAATCCAACTTTTCTGGGTCGTTTCGGTCAAGTGGTTGAAATGACCCCTCCCCATCAGAAGTAACCACAAATCTCGCAAACACGGAACAATAGCCTCAGCTGCGTAACCTGTGAGCTCTCAAAGTCTGTAGTTCTACACAAGATCTGGCGACTTGTTTTCGACATAGCAATAGGCCGCGAGTAAACACGAACATGCAAGAATTGAAAGATCGTAATTGGCCCCAAAGGAAAAGTCAAGTAGAGAATATTCCGCGAAATAATTAGCCAAGTGTTCGACGGTCTCTTCAAAGCGATGTAAGTAATATCCCAAGAAGCTGCTGATGTTGGGTATGGCCAAATTGAACCGAAACACGTTGAGTAGGACTCTTTCACAATTGACCAAGTCTTCTTTCGAGTACAGCCGCTCGCAAATGTACAGCAAATCGTCCATTCGCACGGATAAATCTCTTCAAATTCTGATGCGATCAACAATGCCGCCACTCCTACAAGCTAAAAACGTTGACAACTCAATGAGGCCTGTGCCAAGTATCGATCTACATAACTAACAGTAAGCTGCAGCGTCTGCGTCTCAAGTTCAAATCGCTGGTGCACTTCAATCAACGATCCACAAGCACGGCTCGCATCTTGGGACGAACAAATTGTTGCTCGGCAAAAATATCTTCAGTGACGTGGTACCGGTGTTCCCGCGCTCGAAGATTTTCATAAATTGAGCAAGCGTAATCATCCGTCGTGCCTGGAGAGTAACTGGTACTTGTTGAAGCGCACGATGGCACTGGCGAATGACAAGTTGAAACAAGAAAGCCTGCCTGCTGATCAAACATGTGCCCTTCTGCTATCTGGTGCAGTGGCTCCTAAAACTCTTTAATCATAAAATTTTATCTGATATCTGCTTGGATGCTCCCACCATCTCTACATCCCCTTCCACAATAGCCTCCAGATCTTCCTCGACCTCGAATCCAGCCAGACAACACACCGTCGGCACCCGATGGCGATTCAGCAACTTTCATGCCTGCTGTCGAGGAAACACGCATCACAAATGGCTCTCTTGTCTCAAGCTCTTCGTGCACAGTCGACTCCCCCAACAGCTTTTGATCATTAAGATCGACTTCTGTAGGCAGTGAATAGAGCCCATCCAATTCGTAATCAACGACAAACAAACTTTGTGATTCCTCCTCTTTATCAAACGTGCTGTAACCGTCGAACATAGCGCTATCACGTAGGCCTACCGCTTCGTCCTCAGCTTCCGTCTTCACCAACTCTGACGAGCTTGAAAGAGACTTTGGTCTGGGCTTCAAAGCGGACAAAGGAGTGCTTGTCAAAAAAGCAGTCGTGCTAGCTCCATGGGGCATTTGCTTCTGCCTTGATGCCGCCGGCTCTTGGATAGCACTTGCTCATGTGTCTCATCGTCCTTCTCGTCAGCACGCACTACTGTAACGCTTCGGCTTCAAATATTATTAATCTTAATAAAATATATTTTTAATTCAAATCTTTTTGATAGTCCTGGCTTTATGCCACTTCCCGCTAAGAATTATGGGGTGACTGGGGCAGCCAGAATCGACCAATCAGTAAGTTTGAAATATTCAATGTGCACCACAAAAAACCTTTGTGCACATTTTCAATCCGAACAGAGAAAGTATGATGCATAACAGCTCGCCACTTCTGCAGCAATACCCATTACGGAGCTTGTCATTTACGAATATACTCCCAAGCCCAGAACCCGCAAAATGCGTCTTCTACTCGTCTTGATTTTAGCAGCTGCCGCTCTCATCACTGCTAATACCTCGGTTACCCTGAACTCAAACTCACCCTCTGTGAACGCCCTAGACATTGGTGACGAAGAGAGAGCGCCCGTTCCGACGAACCTACAACAGGGATTGGAAACGGCTGCATCCGAAGCTAAGTTGGCAAAAGCGGTGTTGGAGACGAACCCGGTTCCTGTTGATCCTGTTGAGGAGGAGAAGAAAAGGATTTTCGATCAATATCATACATTTTTCCGTGACAATGGCCTGTATAAAGCAAGCAAGCTGAAGTCGATCCTTAGTCTTAAGGTTCTCTATGATGAAAAGATGAATTTCAATGAGGGCGTTACTGCTGCAAGTCCAAGAGTGTGGGACTTCGTGTACAGTAAGTTCAAAAACGATCCGTGGGCGCTTTATGCGATAATTACGGGAGCCGGGGGGGGAAGTAAGGAAGGGAATAATGCTGCGACCAAGCTCACTGGTCTTGTGATGAGAGATAGATTGTCGCAGCCGCTGAAATTTCTGAAATTCTTCTCGATTCGGTGGGGAGGGTACCTGTCGAAAGATGATGAACTTCGTTTTATTCTAGGATTACCGCTATAGCCACACACCCCAAAAGCCACATGTCCTTAGCTACCGGTATACGTAACAGTAATCACAATTGCCTCGAGTACAGCTGTAGAACAAATTATCGTCCCCACTAATGAATGTTCTACAAGTGATATAAAAGTTTTTGTTGACCAAATTTAACTGTTTCTTCTTACAGTTTGGTTTTGGGTCAGGTGACGGAGGCAATGTCAGCGGAATTCATCCACTAGATGGAAACACTGGTAGCTTTAACAGTCCGTTTTCCTTTTGTTCGCGTCTGTCCGATACAATGTTGCGCAGATTGTTTTTGCTTGGGTCATTACAATAATCTTACTTTATCGCTTTTCTCCCCCTCCGTCAGATGTAGTCATACCACCAGCACTTGAGCAGTAGAGCAAGTGGCATGGCTACGAAAGGTTTATGAAAAACACACAGAGTAGTGAGAAACACACAGAGATGGTAGATTATCACACAAGAAACGAGACAAACACACAGGAGATGAGACATATGAATGTCTTGTAGTTTAATTCAGTTGCCCGTAATGTAAGAATCTACTATAGAGGTAGTAAACCGTGGTGAGATCCTTGTTTCTAAGGTTTATCTAAAAGCAAGCGATGCATAAGTACTACATGTATATAAAGCAATTGAACATCTATTATTAATAGTTCATAAGCACAAGACACCAGCTTTGTCTAAAAAGATATATGATTTCCCGTTTCCTGACTTATAGCGGCAAGAACAATTACAGTATCCGCTCCCACTTCCGGAACTGCTCAAAAATTATCTCTTTTCAAACTTGGTACAATTAAAGAACATAAGCTTCCGAAAATTGAGTATTGATTTGTACCACTACTGTGGTACTCACTCTATTATTCATTTGCTAAAAATAAAAATATCAAACAGTAGCTGTGACTCAAGGTGAAAAAGCAACAGTTTTCGATAAGTGAGCTGTTGGGGAGCTCGTAGATCAATGTCAGCCAGTTGTTAGTGATACAGTTCTATGAAAAGTGTTACAACAAATGTATCGCTGCTCGATTCAATTGGACGAAATTGGACGATCAAGTGCGGGCCTCGTGAACTTTTAGCTAGCGGCTCCACGGTGCACTATTCACCAATCATCCGGATCCAACAAGCAAATTTACAATAGTCATCTAGCGCAAGGCAAAAGTCTTATGACTAGTAACAGAGAACTGATACACATTTGCTCTATTAAACGCTGTTCCTCTAAAAATGGATAGCCTATATTAACTGATCATTTCTTAAAATCCGGAAGTGAGAGCGGATACTGTACCAGGATTCCCGGCTTTATAACTGCTGCAGAAATCGTTGCAGGCGCTCTGCAAGACCATAAAAGGGCAGTAATTGTTGGTACTACATCTTATGGTAAAGGAAGGGCTAGCAACCGCAGAAGCAGGGCAAGCTTTAGCCTATGCTAATTTTGAAGCTGCCAAAGCAAATTTTACAAGGGTTTTTAGCATACCTGCAAGAAGATTTACCCCTGAATCCAAACGCACCTATCCAACCATAATTATCTATTAAATAACCAACGCATACCCCAGATAAACCTGATCCACCGTATATGTATGTCAAACTAATTACTAATCTCTTATTTGGTGGAATATTAACTATCACCTGCAATTCTTGCCACAAAAATCTCTGTCCAACTTTTTAAAATATTAGAACATCAACCAATAAGATTACCTTATTTTTTACATCATATTTTTTGTTTATATGCAAGAACCAACTAGATTTTCTTTTCTTTACTTTCGTGAAAGACTATACATATAGGTAAACTATTTGTGCACAAATTATTATTACTTTCGTTCCTAGACTCTTCGTCGCCGCTCCTCCGCTTCATCTTGCGCTTTTACACAGCTACCTTTGGAGACAATAGAAGCGTTAACGATAGCAATACCAACCAGTCCGAGAGATAGCGTTAAAGTATTTGCAGAACGTCAGAGCTTATTGACATGATTACCCGGTGAATACAGGGTAAGTACTAAAACAAAAGGTGAATAATACAGCTTTATATCCATATCGCTGTAGGCGCAGTTGGTCGTGAACATCGACCCCTCCCATAAACGTCTGGTAGACCTTCAAAAGGCGTGGACAAACTCGGCCTAAGGGCCGTTTTTTACGACATGTAACTCGCTTAAATGATGTACTACCACCTACACACAGATGATAACTGGCTTATCAACCCACCACGAGATTACATCCATTGCGACAGCTTGTTTGAAGCCGCAACAGTAAATGTTCCGCGGTGTACATTAGCAGGACGCGTCATTCGCTTGTCAATCACCTCCTTGCAGTACCCCGCACGGTTTGCCAAGATCGTCCCAACGCTGTAAAATCCCCGCGCATGAAGTTGTAATCCCAGCGACACTGGATGTGTAATATCTATCCGTAAAAACGAGACGCTCTTCAAAGAGTAGATATGGACCTAACACCATTTCGAGGATTCAAACAACCGCAGCGGGCTCTGACTTGTGGTCGTTTATGTCCGCAGTCTGCACTCGTTTTTTTACAGTACACTTCGAGTCTGGTAAATGATAGATAATCAATAAGGGTCAGTGTGGTAAACTGATTTGTGAATTAATTATAATGGGAAGGTGTGAAGTTCTTCCCCGAGGGCGCCTTCTGATTGGCGGAAAATGCGGACCAAGGGCATAGATGCCGGATGGCAGTCGCCGAGCGTATCTACCAGCGGCAGGACGGTGCCGGGCCTGAATTCGGGTCAGATGGGCGTGGTCGAGACGTGGGTAGTTGGGCTAGCGGACCGGGCGAACAGGATGACCTCGGATGGTGGACAACCGAAGGGCGGATTGGTCGGAAGGTATGGGCGAAGGGTCCTGAAGGAGGTGAGTTTCTTAGAGGACGGAGGGCACCAGGTTCGGAGTAAGCTGCCAAGGAAGTGCTAGGCCAGCGATCAAGTAGCTTAGATGGATGGCCATCCGGCCGATCGGCTGGGTTCGTTGTACCAGCTGGGGTTGGTGTACCGGCCGGGTTGGTACCAGCTGGGGTTGGTGTACCGGCTAGGTTGGTACCAGCTGGGATTGGCGTACCGGCCGGGCCGGTACACAAAAGAGCACCGGATCGGAGTTAACCGGGCCACTTCAGGTAAGACACATAACTATCCAGCCGGACTATTTGGGGTAGGTTACACAAAAGGGAGTATTGGACATAGGGATAAAAATCAGAATGCGTTTCGCTTTCTTGGACACAAGTCGCTTTCATTGGTTCACAGCAGAGGGCTAACAAGGTCACCTCTTGCTGCTATTGGTGTGCCCGGGGAAGGTTAAAGTAACCCACCGGAAGTCCCCTGACCGGGAGTCGTTGCGTCGTGTATACTCACCTCAAGTCGCCCGTGTTTTGAACACGGTTATATCAAGTATTGGTAAGTGTGGTAACGTTTTGGCCTACTGTGGAGGATTGTGGAGTTTCATCTGGATCCCCCTTTACGTACACGTTTGGATTTACCCCTTTATTGTCATTGGTTTAGCTGGCCGATCGATTATTCTCCGTCCAGCCGTCGCAGTATACAAACTTCAAGTACATTGCCAATCGAGCTCCCCGGTGAAGATTTCCGCCCAGGAGCTACCCCTAGTCCTATACCTCGTCTCCTTATTCGACGGACTTTTAACTTTTCGCCCTAGGGTCTATCAAGAGAGCGCAAACCACCAGTGCTTACGGGTACACAAGGTGAGCTTTTAACATGGATCATCCAAGTCGTCACGACCAACGTGATGGAAGTGAATCCAGCCGGCCGGATGCCGGATCGGATCATGACTCGGATGGACGGAGTACCCCCTCCGACAGTCAGTCATCTGGGCCCCCCGTGGGTGTTCGTATCTCAGGAAGAATTTCTGAGAGTGACTACACCACATCAGTAATGAATAAGGTATAAGAGCCCTTTGAAACAAACAATTGTGGTGGAGCCGATTTCCAAATCCATGACCGAAGTCTTGGGTGGAATTCGGATACCCACTGGCCCGGACGACCAACTATCGGAGGGGGTACTCCGTCGGTCCTGATCAGCATCGGAATCAGATGAATCACCACTGTGGTGACTGATCCCTCCCGGTCATCTGGCCGGTCTGGATGCTCGTCAGGATCTATGTTTAACTTCATCTCACCTTGTGTACCCGTCGATCGGGGCTGATTACACTCACTTAGGTGGACTCGGTGACGAAAAGGATGATCTTGATCAGGTCGGAGGGTTTGACCTTCTCGAGACGGGGGGTGTCCTCGGGTGGAAATCTTCACCGGAGAACGGGTTGGGGTCGACACTTATTCAGTATCTAGGCACTGATCAGGAAAGTTCGTCTGATCAGGCCAGCCAATGAGAGAGAGATATAACGAAACCAAGAAAATGCGATCAATCCACGATCTTCCACAGTAATCCACAAACGTTATCTCCACAAAACCTTTACCAATATTATTAACGTGTTCCAAACACGTGCGCGTTGAGGGTGAGGTTCGATCACCTAAAACAAACCCGTCGGGGGCCTTCCGGTAAGCCAAAATGCGTCTAAGCGCGTCTTAACCGGGAAATAGATGAGCAAGAGGGGACTAATCAACCCTGTGCTCCCAATGACCGCACACGTGGCGGAGCGACTCTTTGCTTTAGGGGGAAAATCTAAACCTGTTATTATATATGCAATGTCCTATACCTGTGTACCATACCTCAACTCATGCCTGACCTTTACTTCGAACCTATTTACTTCGTCGCACGGTTGCGTAACACTCTCTTGCCCATCCTGGCTGCACCTTCAAGTTGACCTGTACCGATTCTGCCCCGATCATGACCCGACTCTTCAGAAGATCTTCAACCCATCCTGATCTTCAACAAACGACCTTGAAACCACTTGAGACCTGCTCTTCAGCACTTGTGCACTTCATATATAGTCCGACCAAACCTATTTTACTTGCCCTTGCATATCAACGCTGATCAGAGGCTGATCGGCCCTGATCACGATCAACATAGTGATCGACCAAGTGATCAGGTGGTGATCAGGCTGATCAGCCCTTGATCACCTCGAGAACGCTCTGGGTCATCATCATCACGACTCAACTCATCTTCCAAACCACTTTTCCGATCTTTATACCTTGTCAGGACAACCATACAACACCGATCTCGGCTGATCAGGCCTTGCCACGTCATCTTCGGACCAACCAAAGGTTCACATCACTCATACAACCTGTTAATCCACCTGCCCGATCTTCATTCATCATTTGATCTTCATTCTTCGGGCATGACAGGCCGATCAGGCTGTAACTTCGTATCATAGCCCGCTTCAACCACTTTACCATTCAGAGATCGGCTGGTCACCTACCCTTGGTATGTCATGTCAACAGTCACTATTTCTTATTATATCCACGAGAACTCCACTTAGTGACTGTGATAACGATCGTGATCGTGATCTCCATCATTCCGCCAGTGCCTGGGACTGGGCTTAACGACCATACTTGGCTGATTCTTCCACGTCGTAAATATCCGTTGGCCACCACCTTTCTTCTTAATCGTGATCAACCTTTTCCCACCCATCAACCGTCATATGTTGATGGGTGTTCTATCGTCACCAATCAACGGCCATGTGTGGTCCACTTCAGTCCCAATATTTTCCGATCGCTTCACCACACAATGCGCATACGTTTCCGTATACGTGCATGTCCGACTCACTTGACGTAGTATGTCGTAGATGAGCATTATAAAATAAAGAGCTTTTTGTACCCCATTTGTGCGGTTTATCATTATATCCACGAACATCTTATTGAAGTGCGAAGAGAACATGGTCTCATCAAATAATACGATTGGCGGCATCGTGAAACCGTCGACAAAGCATTGTTGTTGTGCGTCGACAACAGGACAGACCTTCCAAACACGATTAGTAGACGCGCAAGGATCATCTTTGCTGCTTAAATATAGATTGCGTGCAAAGTACTTTAAAACGATAACGCGTCATGTACCGCCCAAACCTGCCGCGTGGAATCGCACTTTCGACTGGTGTTCGAAAGACATGCTTGCAGGCGGCTTTGAAAAACAAACCATCGTCAAACGCTGGATTTTTTTCAACGATTCTCATCTTTGCTGCTTATATCTCGCAGCATTCTTGGAGTCGTGTAGATTCACCTGAAACACGCACTCGAGATCTCTTTTGCAAAATTCATGAAGATATACTTAGTTTGACCGAAATGTCCGTTTTGGCTATAGATATAAAAAATCTCGCGAGTGTGGCGTTTTAACGATTTGTCACAGCACGTGCGGGCTGCAAGAACGGTGCTTTCAACCGTATCAGTCCTTCAGGACGGTTTTCGAGCGGGGCGATGAGAGTTTTGCCGTTAATGCCGGGGTTCTGCTCACGGAGCCAAATCATTCCGAGAATCAAATCTTTGTTCTCTGGAATTGGCATCACTTGGAGCTTTAATTTCCTTGCAGGAAACCAGGAACTTCATGAATCATTTGTATGGTACGATGGGGGCGGTATACCATCTGTCCAAAGCCATGATTCAATTCGATGGTCGCGCTCGCATATTCGTGTAACCTGGCATTAAAAAACCTCTGCTAGGTTTTCCAGGATGTTGTTTAAACTGCAGCCATTGCCAATTAAAACTGGCACATTCTTCTCCTTCTTTGGTTGACAATAGGCAAGCGCTTGGACTTAAAGGAATGGAAAAAAAGTAGTTTTTCAACCCCTTCTCTTGCATGCAATCGGGTGAGATATATCATATCTTCTTGCAGTTATGGACCGTTGCATTCTTCTTCTACTGATCATTATTATTCGACGATGAGTTCTGACTGTTTTTTTTCTTTCCATTCTTACCCTTCTCGACTTGCTCGGTGACTGCAACGGGTTTTCACTCGACTTCGAGAATTTGCGTTCGCGGTGATTCTCACCATGATGTGTACATTCAATATTCGTGGCGATCATGATTGTTTCACCAAGCGTTTAGGACTCTACTCCTTAATCTTAGCACTTGTCGCGGCACGATGGCCGTGCTGGATGTAGAAACGCTGATCAAGATTTCGGATAGGCAGCTCCGCCTGCGAATACAGGTCTAAACCTTCACCACGTACTCAAGATTGATCTGGTTTGTTTAAGTTAAAAAAATCAACGTTTCCGATACGTTGAATGCTGTTACAGCAGTCGACGTTGCTTGAAGGCCGTACTCAACATTTTTCGATTTAAAGTGTTTAAACAGAATTTCCTTTAATAGTTTACCAGTCTTGTTCATATCAGCAGCGGTATATTCCAGTGCAAAGATGGTACGACACCAATTCTGAACGTTTTTCCGAGATTGAATGTGTACGATGATTCTGCAATCATCACATCACGTTTGTACGCATAGTAATCCTCGATAGAGGATAAACAACTATAAGTCTTTGTTTAATTTGCCTTCAGAAGTTGGCGGATCCTTCTTCCGACCGGGTCGTTGTCGGTTTATCATCTGGTTGAACTGGGCATGTAGCTGCTGCATGAACGTTTGAAGCTGATTCTGCGACTGCAGGTTCTGTTGCTGAATCATTAACTCCAACCGTTAAATGACGGATGGATCTGCAGGATAGAGCCCTTGCGGAGGAGCTGATGGATGTGCGGCAGATGCCGGGGCAGAAGCTGGCGCTTAAGGCTGTATTATGTTTTCTAGAACATTCTGCTTCTATTCTCGGGAAGCTCCGTGCTGTTCACTTGCAGCAGCACGCGTGCGTGACGCAGATCGGGCTCGCCTTACGTTGGGTGCGTCGTTCATTCGACTTTGTAGACGCGGTTGTTATTTCGTGAATCACGCTCAACTTCTCTCGTACGACGACCAGACATATGAAGTTGGACATCACAGCGTAACAATCAAGAAAAATCAAATTTTTAAAATAGTATTGAACTTAACATGGAGCGTGAAAACTATAAAGGAAGCTACCGAACTTGATGCGAGTCTAGTCTAGGAAACTTGAGAATTAACCATTCTAGTTTCTAGCCTTCATGGTTGCCTTATTGCTCTGAATGCGCTTAACCGAGTGATCCTAAGTCTTCGTTACGACTGCTTCCACCTTGTCTATGTGAAATAACAAGAAATACGCATCTGAATGAATCACGTTATTGATTTTTGTGGTCAAATGAGTCAGGATGTCGTCTCGAATTAGTTTAACGAGTTTCCGCTGCTTAAAAACCGTTAGCCACAGGTAGTTTCGGAGTTTATCAAGCTTTGCGTGCTTATGCGCTCAGCACTCCGAACCGGTTTCGAAAGGGTCTTTGGCTTCACGGGTTTCAAGCTTTCCCATATAATATATTCGAAAGACTATCTCACTTCAGTAGCAACGAGTATAGATCTAACGTAAGTTAGTGTGCAGCTAAAGTAGATTGACACTTACTGGTACAAAGGCGGGACAGACACTTAAAACGTACACTAAACCTCAGACCCAGCGTCGGAGTCTCCAATGTGTGTGCCACACCACTTCGTAAACACACAAAAACCTTCGTAAAAAACTAAAAAAACACACTAACCAGCTACTAAGTATAACAGATGTGAAAAAAAACGGAACGTCTGAAGTCTTCCTTGAATAATACGATTGATGTAAACTTGCTTCCTTGAAAATGTGCGTAAAAAGCTTCCCACTGTGCAATTCTGGTTCTTGATTTTGCAGAGGATACCGACCAGTAACGATACTCTATCACAAAGTAGGCGTACAGGGTGTTTAAGTTATTGTGCAGCGCGCTTAAGAAGATATCTGAGAAGTTTTTTAGCTTAAGTTGATGCTTGATGTTGATAGTAAAATGTGAAGTGAAATTCTCTACAGTGGGGTTCATGCTGGACCCCTTAAACTCTCAAAGTCGCTCATTGTGGCTCATCTTGTCTAGCCTACTTTTTTGTATTTTTGTATGCCTATCTCTTGGTTAGTCGGTTTGTTTGCGAAACATGACTAATACACTTTCAAATTGCCTGTCCCTGTCTTGGTTGCACTATTCCTTTGCCCAACGACCTTTTCTCCCATTTGCCTACAATAAACTATAATACTGGAGTATAAGACTCCAGTATTATAGTGTATTACTATGTTGAGCTTTAGCCTTGTTTTTAAATATTAAGCTTCTTAGCAAAATATATTCCACGTAAATCCACTACGATATAATATTTCCACCTGTTAATCCAACTGAAAATGTCCACGTTCGCTTAAATCCACTAACTACCAGTAAAGAAGCGGATACTACACTTGCGAAATGTAGGCGAAAGTTTCCCCCAAAAAAGATCTCTTGACCGAAGGGAGAAAAATGTATATCGGTTAACCTAAAATATTTACTTTGATAATACCTACTTTCAACTTTTGTTCCAAGGCGCAACGTCAAACATAACAATGTTAGACCTGCATCTCGGAGTCCGGTCGCTGCATTTTAACGCTCCTCTCGCCTTGAACCGCACTGAAAATTGTTATATCTTTTGTACACCTACTAAACTCATCAATTCCTGCAATACCTGCAGCCTCGGTGCGCCTAAACGTTTTGTGAAGAGATCCGCGATCATCTCTTGTGTCTTACTCTTGATAACGCCCTCCTCGAATTTCGAAATCATAAACTTTATCCTTACGTCCACGGTCTTCGCCATGGAAGAACTGTTTCACCACTTAGAAATTTAATAGCGGCTTG
Organism: Sclerospora graminicola; assembly: GCA_001887855.2. Lineage (NCBI taxonomy): Eukaryota > Oomycota > Peronosporomycetes > Peronosporales > Peronosporaceae > Sclerospora > Sclerospora graminicola. The sequence continues at coordinate 8,981 of MIQA02023209.1, read as the reverse complement.
ATTGTCAGAAAACAAAGTCCAAGGCAGCTTTGTTTCCAATCCAATCTCGATCGATAGCTCGTAAATTCCTATCAGCTCACACTCCATTCTGCGATGCGGCATAGAATACCGCCGCGAGGGTAGATAACGAGACAATTCCTTGTCGCTTGCATATCCTATTAAGTAGTATTCCATTTTATATCGTAACACCCCCGGCAACTGATTTTCTATCCGCCATGCATCCGGCGGAGTCTGCGTCGCTATTTGCTTCCAACGTAACTAATCACCGGTATCCACACACTTCGTAATTTCAGCTTTAACTTATAATGTTTGGTTCCCTTCCGGAAACGTAGTATGCGCTTATCCAGATCCTAATCCAACTTGCTCGGTGAGTGCGTCTGTCTTGTTGCTTTGGGAACTGGGTATGCGATGTTTTGAAGCGTACATCGTGCGATACCACAATAGACTTTTTGGCCAATGATTGCAAACACTTTGTGCTTGGTGATCTATCGTTAGTAACCGCAAATTGAAATCAACTTGCTTCTCATTCGAGAGATTTTCGTATTAATATCCAATAGGCGTCTTTACACTATTTGCATCCATCATCTTTTGTTTTCAAGCCGGTTTTCAATCATCACTTGCTGATCCGCACGTATCCATCTTCTTCGTCATTCGTAATGCGCATGCCCAGAAATTTCGATACTTCTCCAAGGTTCTTAATGTCCAGGCACTTCCTGTCGTCAAAACCAAAATCCTTGCCGCACTGCTCCTCACCGCCTGTAACCAATAGATCTTCATCATATACACCTTCGACAATAGTTTCTTCATCAATCCGCTTGTAGTACAGGCACATGTCCGTACAACTCTGTATGAACTTCAAATCCAATAGCAACAAGCGATTTCACAGCTGCCCCGCTTGTTTGAGGCCATACAATATCTTTATGAGCTTCAACGCTAAACTATCCACTCCGTCTACTGCGAAATTTTCCATTATTCGTGCATCCACCACATTTCCTTTCGGAAAACAAACAAGTTAATATCGTGGTGGGTTTCTTATGCATTCACATACCCATTGAGTATGTCACCATGCAACGCTCTTACTCTCCACATCCTAGCCAATTCAAGAATAATTTTCGCCCTGCACATGTCCACTACTGCCGCAAACGTTAATTCATAGTTAACTCCAAACTTCTGCTCGTTACCGCATGCCACTAGCCTTGGCTTGTATCTCTCCAGGCTCCTTTTAGCACCGGTCTTTTTCTTAAAGACCCACTTCGTGTGTAACACGTTAACATCAATTGGTTTTTTCGTACTATGTTCCTTACTTCATTTATTTCCAATGCCTTGATCTCTTCGTCTATTGCAGTCGACTACTTATCTGTGTCAGTCCATCTCATTGCTTCGCTGTAGCTTCTCGGGTCCATCTATGTAACCAAATTTACCACTCTAGTCTCAAACGCTTCTACTTTGCTCTCTTCACTCAAGCCTGCCGCGTTTTGCGCACATACCCTCGCAGTCTATTGCTCTCCCTGCTTCCGGTTGTCTAATTCTTGCCTTTTTGCTTGCTCTTCTTATGCTTCCTTACCTGCGTCTACTTCGCAGCTTGCTCGTCGGCTCCTTCTATCTCTCCAACAATTCCATCGAGAAACAGTCCACGCAAATTGTTGATTATGCTTATCGTCTGGCTTTTCCACATTTTTTACATGCTGTGTTACCACGACTTTCCTATCGATCGTGCTTAAGGTATACTTTATACCCTTTCCCGCCCTCGCTTTTTCTAAAAATTAGCGCAATATGTGCTCTGTGCGCCAAAGAATTATTCCCAAGACTCCTTTACACTATACAGGGCGACCGAAAGCCATAATTTTGCCGAAATTCAGCTTCTTACTCGTGAGAAATTTGATTGGCGACATCCGCCGTGAGTTTGCGGTTGTCAGGCTTTTGTTGAGTATATATGCTGCATACTCCACTGCGTCTCCCAAAAACGACAAATTTAAAACACTGGCAAAAAGCTTGCACCTTGCCATTTTATATGACGGTACAATGCATGCGTTCCGCCTTTCTATTGCTCGCTTGATTTCTGGTCTCGCTCCTTTGTCTGTCTACACCAGTACTCCGGCAAAAGTAATCCAAATTTTTGTACTCAGCACCGCGTTTGGTTTTCAATATCTGCACCGTGCAGTTAAATTTTCTCTCGAAAAATACCAAAAAATGTTCATTATTTTTAGCAGCTATGTCCTTGGTCTTTTCTACAAAAAACCTCGCGTGTAATTACTCTTGTGATCAATAAAATTCACCATGTATCTGCTCACCATGCGGTCTCTAGGGGTTACCGGACCTTTCAGGTCTAAACATACCACCCCCCACTCTATTTATAAGCGAATGGTTTCCAGAATCCGTACTTGCTTGTGGGTTCTTCGTCTGTTTCCCTTGCGCGCAGGTTAAGCAATTTTGCCTGCGCGTGTCGGTGAGTTCAATTCCGTAACTCAGATCTTTTGCAAGCCGCTCAATAACGTCGTAATTCAAGTGTCCCATCCTGACATAAAATGCATTAAAGATCCTCGTTGCACGTCAGAATTTTCCACGATATCTTCCTACGTCCGTTCAATCTCTGGCATCAATACGTCACCGAATGTTTCTTCGGAGTGTGTACTCGAACATTAGAAGTCGATTTTTTGTTCACTTTCTCGGCATCGAAAATGCACCCCCCCCCTGCGGTCTCTGTGAGAGCCACAATTTTGCAAACGTTAACGTAATCTAACCCCATTCCTTTTTTCGAGAATGTCATTGGATAGTATATTCCACGATACATTCTCAACAAAAAGCACGATTTCAGCTTTAACTAGGAGTTCTTTATTTCTCCACACTTAACGAAAATTGTAAGGCTTCCTTTCTTCGTGATTTTGAGCTCTTTTCCATCCGATTGAAAGCACACTCCTGACACCTTCTCTGTGTCCCACAAAAGATTTTTTAAATCATTCGTCAAATGCACACTGGCCTCACTATCCAGTATCTACTTCTCCTTCTGGGTATTTCCATAGTTAGTCGTGATAGTGAACGAGAAAGCTTGTTTTTGTCGCCCTTCTGCGGACAAAAATGCTTGAAATGTCCGATTCTACACATAGGTAACAACGCCTTGATTGTTCTTCTTGTTCTGTCTTTCTGCAACCATGGGTGCGCTTCCATGCGTAACGCTTCTTGTTTCATTTTCTTCATATTTCACTGCTGGCGCGAAGTACATTATTGTGCCTAAGTTTGTACAGCGAGGTTTAAACTGTTGGTCTTTGATTTTTGCAGAGATTTGTTTGTTTTGTGGACTATCTCACGTATTATTGGATTAAGTACGAAGGGTTTAGGATACTCTACGATATTTGCACAAGGCAAAGTTCCTCGGCTTGACGCAAGTAATCTGTCCGTGTAAAGTCAAACTTGGATATCAAAATTTGTCTCTTTTCTGGGGCAGCGTGATAACCAATGTTGATCAGTATGAGAGAGTCCGCATTTCTTCTTACTGCTGCGCTACAGCTGACAAATATAAATCATACTTCGGCCAGGTGCGTGCACTGCTTTTTGCGCCATAAATATCTTCATTCCGCCGTGATGAGGCCACTGTACCAACACTTTGGGAAACAATCAACCCTGAAGTTGACGCACACTTTCCTTATTCGTTTGCTTGGTTGTGACGTTCCGGTAGTGTTAGTTTCTTGTAAGTTGTTCAGTTGTTTAGCGTCGATGTAGTCAGTTCTGAAAGGGGAGAAATTTGTACTAACGTATTCCTTCAAACATAAGACCCTATTTGATTAGAAGACCTCCCTCACTACAGTGACATGGGATGGAGGATGTAAGAAATAGAGAACCCATTTCGAATAGACAGCCGGTCTTTTGATGGTCATCTTTGCCTCTGTGATGATGGTCAACGTGTCTCTAGAATCACTGGCTCTGGTGCCAACGCTGCTTTAGCAAGCCTTCCACTCTCATTCTGAAACTTGCGATGGGGGCAGTTCGTCAGGGTTTTCGGGTGCACGAGAAGGTGGAGGTGATCAAGTGGATCGAGAACGAGGGGAGATGGTGTTCCCTCCCGTGCATGCCCAAAAATAGAAGACCCGTTTCAAATAAAGAACCGATGTCACTAGTTTTTAGCTGGGCGGTCAACTAAATAGGTAGAAGACCGGTCTTATGTTCGAAGAAATACATTATTATAAAATGTAAGATATAGAAGTACCTCTACCAGGTCACTTCTTATGGCTACTTCCTGCTTATGTATCCCTACTTATATTCTCACTTCTTGCTACTTAGCCTAAATTCGCTTCGGTCCAATCATAAGCCGTCGTTCCTGTATTAAATTTCAAAAAGCGAAATCTGACCCACTTTACCACAGACGCCCCTTGCGAGGCTACAGCGTACCACGGGCAATAGCGAGCACCATGCCACTTCTGACGTAATCGAGCCACCAATATTCCACAATCACTCCTTTTCGTTTTCGTCTTGCAACATCCGTATTGTTCGCAACGCATCTGCCTCTCTCCAATGCGTAATATAACTTGGAATCCCAATTTTGTTGGCTCTCTTTATCAGTTTTGCCCTTACACCACTTTGTTCGTATGTACGCCTTGATGTCAAAATGAACAGGTAATGCCTTGATCGACTCAGTCAAACTAATGATCTGGTAGGATAGTCCTGTGTGGTGTAGTTGCTCTCAGAAAATCTTCCTGAGACGCGAACACCCACGGGGGTCCCAGACGACTGACTATCGGAGGGGGTACTCCGTCCATCCGAGTCATGATTCGATCCGGCATCCGGCCGGCTCGATCGGTCACTTCCATCCGCTTGATCGTGACTGCTCGGATGTTGCATGTTGAAAGCTCACCTTGTGTACCCGTCAGTACTGGGTGGTTTGCTCTCCTGGTGGATCCTAGGGCGAAAAGTGTAAATTCGTCCAATAGGGAGATGAGGGTTAGGACTAGGGGTAGCTCCTGGGCGGAAATCGTCACCGGGGAGCTCGTCTGGCAATACACTTGAACTTTGTATAGTGCCGGCTGGACCGAGAATAATCAATCGGCCAGCTAAACCAATAACAATGAAGGGCGAATCCAAATGTGTACGTAAGGTAGATATAACTCCACACTCTTCCACAGAAGGCCAAAATGTCACCACTTCCCCATACTTAATACCGTGTTCAAAACACGGGCGACTTGAGGTGAGTATACGAAGTCGCCGCGACTCCCGGTCAGGGGACTTCCGGTGGGTTAACTTAACATTTCCCCGGGCAAACCAATAACAGCAAGAGGGGACCTTGTTAGCCCTCTGCTGTGAACCAATGAAAGCGACTTGCGTCTAAGAAAGCGAAACGTATACTGATTTATCCTATATCCAATACTCCCTTTTGTGTAACCTACCCCAAATAACACGGCTGACCAGTCATGTGCCTTACCTGAAGTAGCCCGGCTAACTCCGACTTTGTGTACCCGCCCGGCCGGTACACCAACCCCCGATGGTACCAACCCGGCCGGTACACCGAACCCACCTGGTACCAGTCCGAATGGTACATTGTACCCGGCCGGCTTGGCCAGATAGCCACCCGTCCGAGCTCCTCGGCCGCTGGCGCTAGCAACTCCTTGGCGGCTTCTCATCCGATCCGGGTGCCTCCTTCATCCACTAGAACAATCATCTTCCTTCAGGCTCCTTTCACCCATACCTTCCAAACGACCCGCGCCTCGACCGTCCGCCATCTGCCACTCGGCCGTCCAACATCCGTGGTCCTTCCGTCTGCCTTGCCCGCCTGTCCGACTATCCACGCCCCTTGTCATGTCCACCAGCCTGATTTCCAGCCGGACGCCGCCCGGCCGCTCGCAGGTGTGCCTGGCAGCTCCCAGATGTCGTCTTCTTATTGACCGGTCCGGGCATCCGGCTAAGGGCGACATTTCAGCCAATCCGGTGCGGGCATCCATCATCATAAGTCCGTTATTTTCTGGAGCACTTCACCACAGCCGCCTCTGAGCCTTGTCGCAGCCGCACAACGGTTGAGGCACGCGCTCATCACATCTCCCACACTTTGACTTTCACCGCCCCTATGTCTGACCGTGACAACGCCCCCATCGGTCCTATGCCGGACCACCCCCCGGACAATACGCAGCCATCGTCCGTAGGCCCGGATGCCCATCCGGCCGGCCCAGAGCGTTGCCCAGGGCAGCCCGACGTGGCTGCTCTGCAAGCTCAAATCGCTGCGCTGACCACTCAAGTAGCCAGCATAGAGCAGGCTAACACCGAGTTGGCTGTAACCGCCCGGCTGGCTAGTCAGCAAGCGGATGAATCCCGGGTCCGGGAGGTTCTGGCCACCTTCCAATCCCGCGACCGCATTAGCCGACTGGAAGGTGAGAAGGCTGACCTTCTCCAAGCGAGAGATCATCTCCAACAGCAGTCGGACTCACAGCGCGTCCTGAACCAGAAGGCCATAGCTGCCTTGAAGATCCAGAGTAAGTACCTTTCGCCTATTTAAGTTCGTCTCTCCACTCGCTCACTCCGTGTATGTCCTCAGACCAAAACGTCACGAGCCTCCGCGTCCTGATGATCGAGTCTTTTCAGACCACGCGCGAGTTGACGGCGCGCTACGATGGCTATATTAAACTCTCTAAACAATTGGAGAGTTCGCAGCTAGAGCTGGGCAATTTGGAGTTTCGCCGGATCCGGCTCGCCAAGAAGCTGACAAGATATCAGAAGGCGCTATATCAGTCGGCCGGTGCATCGCCCGACCCCCAACGCCGAATCCGGGAACTTGAGGCCGCGTACGCTGAAACCCAATCGGGTGTGAGTGAAGCCCGGGAGGCGTTTACCCAGCTTGCGGAGGAGCGCGCGGACTGCCTGTCCTCTCTCAAGGAAGATCGGGCTCGGCTAGCCGCTTCGGCGGCCCGGGTAAGGGGTCTAATGAAGGGCCCTGCCCCCATCCGGGAGGCTATTAAGCATCTCCTTGACTTAGCTTGTCCGCGAGATCCTGATCCAGCCGCTTCCGCCACGGCCGTCCGTACATCCAGCGCGGGAGCGTCCGCCCCCGGATCGGCGACCGGTAGTACGGGAAAAGCCTCTCGTCTACGGATTTGGAAAACTTCTCAAGACCCTAACCCGCCGCCAGCGTCAGCCGGCGAACAGGCGGCTTCTCTCTTGTCCACTGAAGATTCGTCTGCGCGCAAAGGAAAACGTCGGTCCAGTCGGGTTGCGTCGCTCCGTGGCCCCGTGGCAGCCAAACGGCCTAAACGGTCCGCCGCGCCAGGTCATGGAGACAGCGGGTCGGGTCCTAGCCCCACTTCGATCTCGGCCCCGCCGGCTTCTGGGAAATCCTCCCATCGTCCTCGCACTACCAGATCTTCGTCCAAAGCTTCGTCTGCCCCGGCTCTCCTTAGTGTCTCCCCTCATGATCCCCGAGGCCCGTCCACCGCCTCTCCAGATGGAGAAGAAGCGCCCGACCTACCGGAGATGGACTCTGATGAGGTCACCACTGAGGACCTCGAGGAGTTACCTTCCCCGGACCCCTTCGCATTCGACGAGAACGAGTCCAAAGAATCCTCAGAGGAGTCCCCTCCGTTGTGGATTCCCCGCCGGAAGGTTATGACGGCCCTCGAACTGGCTGCGGCTATTCCCTGGTCAAAGGCGCAGTTGGAAGGCTTGCGTATCCAAGACCTCACTGGTGCCCTTGTCACCCGGGCGTTGACTCGCCCGCCGTTGTGGATATTCCCGCCGGCCCCCGCTATGCCCAAGGCCGAGGACTGGGATGCCAAGCTAGTGGCGATTGAGCCGCTGAACGCAATCCTGTCCCGTAAACCCTGGGTCATACTGGCAACAAAGATGCCGGACATTGGTCTGCCCCATGTCGGCTGGTTCGCGGACTTTCGGGAAGTCTGCAAGGAGTACCTCTCTCGGCATGGACAATCCATCTGGGAGTCAACCCATCACCTTTCCATTTCCATTGCCGCCGGCGCGAGTCCCCCGGGCTAGCTAAATACCGGGCCGACCGCAAGAACCGTCGAAACCGCGCGACTGAGGGCTGGACTAAGCTCTGCAACTTCGTGGTTGACGGAATCCAGCACGGCAACTGCGACTTGGATATTTTTCTCCACCCTATCATGCTACATCTGGCCAACCGCCGGGTGGAGAAAAGCGGGAACTCGGCCGAAGGCGGGACTTGGTATCCAGGATTGGGTCGGCGTCAGGTTACCACCCTCCAAGCTTCGCTCGATGCGCTCGATCAACAAGATCCGTGGCGCAACCAGTTCCGGCAGGACCCCGATCGTCACCCTGGCCTCCGCGTGCCCCGACTCCGGAACAAGTTCTGCTGAGCTTCGCCAGGGATGACCCACGAGGCTAGCATTGTATACTCTTATCTTCTCCATTCATTACTGGCTATTAACCTCGATAATACACTTTTCTTTCCATTTTTTACGTAAGTAACCACTTGCTCATCTTTCTCGTCCGACATCTTCCCGGCACCATACTGATTCGAAGATAACTCCGGAAAGCCGATCCATCCAGCACCATACGGATTCGAAGATAACTCCGAAAAAAACGGTCCATCCATACTGATTCGAAGATAACTCCGGAAAGCCGATCCATCCGGCACCATACTGATTCAAAGAAAACTCCGAAAAAAACGGTCCATCCGGCACCATACTGATTCGAAGATAACCGAAAAACCTGGTCTGAATGATGTCAGTTGGTCCGGCCGTGCCTGTTGCCCTGGAGCCGGGCGGACTAATTCTCTGCCTCGCCTTCTTCGTGGGTTTGCATGACCCCGAAGCGGTTTCGACTCGCCCGCCGGCGATCGAACTCTCTCATTACAGCTCCACAATTTAAATCCAGTTCGTCCACCCACGACCGCTCCTCGCAATTTTTCCACTGCACGAGAAACTCTCTGCGGATCCGCCCAAACCGGGTTTTCCGTCCGTTCCGAACGTCCAAAATTCCTTCTACTTCGTACTCATCTGGGTCTAACGGCTTGTCCCAGCTGTCCTCCG
>MIQA02023208.1:0-25501 GCA_001887855.2 Sclerospora graminicola | reverse complement strand
TTCTGTGTGTAAAAGGTTCCTTGCTTTACGAAATTGAATTCTTCACAATGTGGTACATTGTACCATATACGAGGTACAGATGGTGTGGTGTCCTCCCTCTATTAATACAATTTCCCCTTTACAATAATCTATGTTCGAATTAGTCTGCAGCAGACTATATCGTGGCTCAAAAATAAAAATAATCTTGCTCAACCATTTTCAAGCTTGATTGGTCATGGCATTCGTCGATGACTCGGAGCGCGACGACGTAGAAAAGATCGTGCGCGAGGCTCCAAAGCGTTTAAACCAGAGGAGCAAAGTCACAAAACCGAAACAAATTAAAGTCAAGCACGTGGAAAAGTATACACGCAGTGGCGCCATCTCGCAACGTCGCATTCGTAACATCCGAGACAAAAAACTCCGAGGCTCCTTACAGCGTGCTCATGAAAAGAACAAGTTAGCTGCTGAGTCTGCTGCCAAGTCGGAGATTCTTCTGCCTGATGAAGCTGGATACTTGGAGGCTGAAGGTCTTGAGAAGACGTACAAATTTACGCAGAAACAAGTCGCAGATAATGTCGATCTCAACACTGCGCGCAAGATTTTCAGCTTAGACTTGCCCGATTACGGATCCTACTACGTTAAATACACACGCAATGGACGCAATATGGTGCTTGGAAGTCAGAAGGGCCACTTGGCACAGATGGACGCTTTGCGCATGAAACTTACGTGTGAATTTCAAGCCAATGATTTAGTTCGCGACATCACGTTCTTGCACAATGATTCTCTCTTTGCTGCGGCGCAAAAAAAGTATGTTTATATTTACGACAATACGGGGGCTGAGGCGCATTGCATACGCTCCATCCCACAGCCTCGAAAGATGGAGTTCTTGCCGTATCATTTTTTACTTTCAACTGTAAGTGGCAATGGATTGCTCACCTACCACGACGTGACGGAAGGGAAACAAGTGTCCACCCATCGTACCAAGCAGGGACTATGTGATACAATGGCGTTGAATCCATGGAATGCTGTGATCAATCTGGGCCACGCGAGTGGAATTGTCACGTTGTGGACGCCAAACATGGCCGATGCTGTTGTCAAGATGCAATGCCATCAAGGACCAAGTATATATGATCTCTTACGTTTGCAATCTATTGAATGTCCTTTCACTTACAATGCTATTGTTCTTGTTATGATTTGTATTAGTTCGCTCTTTGAGCATTGATAGCAGTGGAAAGTATCTTGTTACCGCTGGTGCTGACAGAAAGGTGAAAGTTTTTGATCTGCGCAAATACCAAGAGTTAAATGAGTATTATCTCCCTGCGGCAGCTTGTACCATGAGCGTGAGTCAGCGGGGCCTTGTGGCCATGGGCTTTGGGCCGAACGTGCATGTGCTTAAGAGCGCCTTCACGTCCGGCACCCCCCTCACACCATACATGACGTACCAAATTCCAGGCTCTTTGGTCAGCTCGATCGCATTCCGTCCTTTTGAAGATGTGCTAGGTGTTGGTCATGCCAAGGGCTTCAATTCCATCGTCATTCCTGGTGCTGGGGAGCCCAACTTCGATACGTACGAAGCAAATCCGTATGAAAACCATAAGCAGCGCGACGAGTCAGAGGTGCGTTCACTGCTGGAGAAGATTCGACCAGAAATGATCACATTGGACCCGAATACCATCGGTCGTGTCGACCTGGACCCAGCCAAAGAGCAGGAAAAGAAAATATACCAAATGAAGCGTGCCAACGGCGATGAAAGTGTCAAAAAACCCAAGAAGAAAATGCGAGGCAAGAACCGGCCATCCCGGCGACTGCAAAAGAAACAGCAAAATGTGGTCGACGCCCAGAAACAACAGCTACGTGAGCAATTGGCCAACAAGCAGAAACGTATCGAACGTGAGCAAGAGCAACGCGAGTGGAAGGAAAAGTTCGAGAGTGCGCCCACGGCACTAACCCGGTTCTTTAAGAAATAGATGCAGTTTCCACACCTTCTTCACGTATGTACAAGCAGATAGTCTTCTTCATCTCTCCTAGCCTGCATCCCTTAGTCTTAATAGTAATTGTAAACTGGCTAGAAAGCGGAACGAGAGCTTTTGCTTACCTGCCTCGCTCTGACATGTTGTTTATTGCGCCTATACGAGCCAATTGTTTTTCTTGTCTCTTCTCGGGAATTCGACAAGCAGCTTAAGCAAGGTAGCGGTACGTGTTCGCTTGATCAGGGTCACGCTCAAGGTATTCGCGGTCAATCAGAGCTTCAATACGACGTTTGATCACCTTTAAATTTGGCTTAAAGAATGCCAGCTGGCTCAACACTTCCGAGATAAGCTACTGATGCTGCAGCGTCTTGCGTGCCTTCATGATACGTACAATCGCGGCTTCTATAGCTATGCTTCGATCTTCTTCCACAGTTTTCTGGCTGTGACTTTCTTCCAACGAAGCCATTGGAATACGCAGCTTGCGCATCAGCGACGCAAACGCGCGGTTTACACTAAACTCATCGCTAGTTGAAATCGTTTTTCCAGCCGGTGTCTTTGTCAGCAGCTTGTATTTACCACACGACAACGAGTGCAGAATCCGCTTGACGACGTCCACCGTCAAGTTTAAGGACTCGCGCACAGCTAGTACCCTCACCATCGTTAAACAATAGCAGCGCCCCGGCCTGTAACGTCGTTACTTGCAGATCGTACCATTTTTTTTCTTGGGAAAGGTGGCACGGATTGTTGCATTTCCAAGTGAGTGCACCCATTGCAGTCGTCGATGACTAGTTTTTGAATCATAGTAAACCTTGAAGAGATTCATGCATCGGACCATTACCGGGGGCATTGTGACTTCTAGGATGCGGTACGACGGCCAGTATCCTGTCGTCAATACCTGTACGCTGAATTCCAGGGTCAAACCAGCTTCGTTCGACTCACTCTCACGCTGCTTCTTTAGGAACCCTTCAAACTCTTGGTGGTGATCACTGCCAATGGCCAAGTCGTTCATCATGCCCTCCATCTTGCCCGTAAATTGTGCACCACAGCGTAGCTTGAGCTTACCGATCATAAGGACTTCCGCATCGGCGGAAGCAGGCCGTTGGTTCAGCAAACGCTTGCCGAGCTGATTTCGGTAGATCTCCGCAAAGAGATCCTTGTCCGTCAAGTATGAGAATACAAACACCACTTTCTCCAGATAATCCTCCACTTGTTCATCACTGAGCTTTTCTCCCCCTGGCTTGAGAATACGGTCACAGAATGTACTCATCAGCTTGGCCGAGCTGTCAGGACCCACGTCCTTGCTGACAAATTCAACAAACGCCTCTTTTAACGCCTTCTGGAAGAGTGAATTACCAGCAAACTGCTCGTTTACGATACTGCGAAATTTGTCATGGATCGCAAGGATATCTTTGATAAATGCCGGATCAGAACTGGGATTACGAATGTTGCCGGAAGCAACCGTAGCCACAATATCATTCCGTATTGACGTAATATGCTGCTGCACGAGGTCCGCAATCGGCTCCAGTCCATTCTTTAGACGTGCAAAGAGGCGGTACATGCGCGCCAAGTCATCCAATTTATCATTCTTAAGCAACGCGATGACCCCCGAGTTTTCGCGTTCAATCAGTTCCTTTTGCGCCGCTTCGAGCAACACTTTTTCTAACTCGTTTACCAGCTTTGGCTCGGTGAATTTGTGCAAGTACGTGTGCACTCGATGACGCTCGTTCTGTAGAGCTTCTTCGACCTTTTACAGATACACGGGCGTCGAGTCTTCCCCAAGCCAACCCTTGGACTTGCGTTCATAATACGTAGCACTTGCGGTTAGAAGATCAATCTCGAGACAACTCTGGTAAACGTCGAGGGATTTCATGCCCATGACCTCAAAGATCTCGACGCAATTGCGCATCAATGTTGTGTCAATAATTTCTCCATTACCTTCCTTTTCAATGAGTTCAATCATTGCGTCTTTTACCCGCACTTTAACTCGCTGGAAGACCATGCGATCAAAACTCTGGAGTCCGGCATCGTCGAGCGTCGGGAGCGAGTGATGCTTGACATAGTAGCGGTCCAAGTACATAAAGAAGCGAGTCATCCACTTCATCATGAGTTTATGATTTGTCCAGCGTTTCACCAGCTCTTGCAATAAAAACTCGTCATGCGCTTGCTCAAGACTCGGGAGCACCTTTTGCTCGAGATACGTGTCAAACGTCTGTCCATGGCGGTCATAGAGCTGCTCGGAGTAATTATACGGTGAACGTTGTGTACACATGTTATAACATGTCGTGTAGATGGGCATAAATGCATTTGGTGGAAATGGCGACACTTTGACTTGATCGAAGCCCTTGTCCAGCGTTTCCAGTAACACGTCAATGGCCTTGGGCTTAATCTCTTGGTCCCAACCTTCTTCGAGCAAAATAACGTTCTTTCCACTCATATTAACGCAAGAGTGTGTGTCTGTGTCTGTCGAGAATACGGAGTGACACCACAATAATGGCGACAATACAGAGTGAGAAGCTTTGCTTTAGGTTTACGGTTTGGTAAAATGTAACGATCCTTTTTGCCAGATCACGTGGCGAATCCTCTCAAGAGTTATATTGTAATAAGTTAGCGTTTTTTAAAAAAGTTTTTTTTATAACGTTACTATTCTTCCGATTGGTGTAAAACAAAGCATAAAATATTAGAAGGACGACGCTAGCAAAAGTGCCTGTCCTACTTCTTCATTCGATAGGACACCCACGCGCCGCGATTCCAGCAACGCCGAGGCACGTTTTTCCGCCATCTACTACTGCTTGGTATCTTGCTCTGAAGCAGAGTTGAGAAAGAGGTGGAACGCCTTCGAACGACTACATACCACCTCCAATCAATCGCAATTTCTTTAAGTTGATACTCACTTAAACAGATCCTGTTACACGTCGCAGCACTTCAACATGCTGCACGAGATCATGCTAGGAACGTGGGAATTTTCGGCCTCTTTTCGTGTTGGCCGCAGTCGACGGTGTGAGCTGAGTATCTTGACGTCTGAGGAGACACGAACCGTCAGCAAGAATCACGTGAATTTTATTCCTTATACGGAGACGCTGGCCACGACATATGCTGGTCATGGCATGCGACGATGGATTGTTTACGACCTGGATACGACAAATGGAACAGCGGTCAATGGAGAGGACATTGCGACAGGAGGCAATCGTGAAGTCCATGATGGTGACGAGGTTGTCTTGGCCTCAGCCATAAGGCAGTGTGTGCGCCTTTTAATTCAGTTTAAAGACGAGTCGCATACGCATATTGTGATTAAGGTACTGACACGTTCTGTAGCGGCTTCATCTGTGCCATTGCGCCATCCGAGTGCGACTCCTGAGGGTCGTTCACTTCGACAAGCTGTGGAGACTTATACGTCTGCTACAACAGATTTTGGTAGGTCAGCGATGATAGACGCTGCTAGTCCTATGCTAACGAGAACGGGATGCCGAGGGACTCCCGGGAGAGATGCAAATATTGTGACGCCACCGCCACAAACTCTATCGCAAAAGCGAAATCGTCCTAGTTTAGGAAAGATAGCAGATACGGCGGAGAAAAAGAAACGACAAGAGACGCCAAGTAGTCAGCAGAGAACGAAACGTTCACGCCGAGGAGAAGAAAGTGAAAAAGTAGTAGCTGCAACTGAAAAAGATGCGAGCACGGCTGCAAAAAGCCCTCAAGAACGTGAAAAAGTCGACCGCGAGCGGCTCATGATGTGTCCTGTCTGTCTCGAATACTTTCATTGCAGTGCAACGCTACCGTGCTCACACACGTTCTGCGGATACTGTATCAGTAACTGGTTCCGATCCTCACTGTCATGCCCTGAGTGTCGTGACGTCGTAAAGAATGTTCCTGTGCGCAATCGTGCGTTGGACGAGCTAGTGGAGCAATTGGTTGGCCATACGGAAGCCTATAAATCTCATGTGCGCCGTCGAGCATGGATGCAGCAACGATCGATTCAATCACGTCGATATCAACAATACGGAAGTGATCGGAGAGACGAGAATATGTGTGAAGGAGCTACTACCCGTGACGTTAGCAGCCCAAACTTTGTAGCGTTTGGTCTGCGCTCTAAAATTTTTACTCGGTGGTCTTTGAAAAACTCGCATTCTCTGCGTATATTAGCGAACAATTTGGTGAGACCCGTGTGGCTACTTGCAAGAAGGTAGGGCTCACAGAAACGGCGATTGATTGCTTAAATTTGACAGAGCTGATCATCGCAACGCAGAATCTGCTGTTGGACTGCGGTAGCATCGGAATGATAAGTGATGAGTGCCGTCAGCGTCTAAAAATTTTCCTCTTCTTCGGATAACTCGATCGAAATTGCGACTAGATTCGGACTTGAAGTCACTGTACCGTACCCTATACAGTACCCACATTGCATAAAAAGATGTGAAAATCTGAGATAGTATATAAATAAAACCTCAGTCCAGGTTTTTTAGAAATGAACTTTTAGGCGGCAAAAACTTGGTGGTTTCCATTATAAAGTGAGAACCACGAGCGACGACTTTTTAAGCCCCCTCGCCGGCGCCCTGTAGTCCCACGAGATGCCGATGGACATTGAGCGCATCGTCGATCGCAAGCTCATTAAGAAGCGTGTGCACTACTTAGTGGTCTGGAAAGGTTTTGGAGAAGAGAATAATACGTGGTACATACAGTCAACGTTCAACGTATTATTTTCAAAGAATGAATGGATGTTTGACAAAAGTATACTCTTTCGTGCGACATGATAGGGAAAGCCGTGTTGATCTCATTGCCGATGGTTACTCGAATGTCATTAAAACCTTTGAAGAACGTACGACACTGTGGTTATTCGCATGGTTGACGCAATAAGTTGAACTTACGATTGTTATATTGGTTGTATATATATTGCAGAACGAAAGCAAGAGTCAGAAGAAGGTCCGACGTCTCGTGGGCGCAGTCCTGGTCGATCAACATCCAAGAGTCCACGAAATAGCAAGAGTCCGGGACGTGGCGTTTCTCGTTCGCGTTCCCGATCGCGTCGCAGTCGTTCACGCAGCGTTTCCGTCAGCAGAAAGTTGCCACTGAGCGACAAAAACGACGAGAATTACAGAAAAGACATCGAGACGTCCACTTCTTCCTCGAGCACGGCGACACGACAACGAAAGAGCTTGAAACACGAAGAAAAGAATCACGAAAAGGTACATGGTGGCGTCAAGGCGACACGAAGTAGACGCAGATCATCCGAAACACGTCATACGGAGTCATCATCGTCGACTCCCTTCGTGTCTCGACTGAACGAGCAGAAAACGGACCCTATGACGGATGAGGAAGAAGATGAATCCGTCCTGCTGCGGTCAACGATTGCGGCGCTGGCTCCGCAAGTGCGGGAAATCCCCGTTTCCACCTCGTCGGGGACAAAACACCATGTACACACCAAGCCAGTGACGCTCTTGTACGAAGAAAACGAGGAGATGAACGTTTTCTTAGCTGCAAAGGGTAGCAACGAAGCCACGTGTGGGAAGGACAGCTCCTCGCTCTACAAATATACCAACTGGATGCAGGATGGCTTCATTGCCAAGATGCTGGCAAGTGGCTACTGTTTGTCAATCTTGAGTGTTGCAGCTGTAGTAAGCTCGCTCGTAGCGAGTAAGTTCATCCCTCATGCCAAGGAGGAGGATGGCGATCAATGGCGAAGGTGGCTCGCGCTCCTCACGCCTATTGTCGCCCTGCTTCTTTTCTTCCACCAGCAAGACGCACGGGCTTCGGGCAAATGGGTAGCCACGGGTCTTGCATGGCGTACAGCTGGAGAGCTGCTGGTGTTGATTGGCGCTACGCCACGTCAGTTTGAAACCATGGCCGCTGGCTGTGTATGTCTCGCGACTCTGTCCTTCGTCGTTGCGATCATATCCCATCTTCGTCATGAAGAGCACAAGCAATCGAACGCGACACTTGCGCTGCTCGCAGGGGGAACGCTGGCCCTTTTCCTCTCGGACAGGTTTGCACTGCTCTGGTTGTCGTTTTGTCTACCATGCGATATCTATTGACCTCTTGTTTGCCTGTTTGTTGATTTTATTTTGCCTGATTAGCTGGGTCATTTCCACTGAAAACTCGGCGCTGGAGTCGCGTGTGATTCTTATGTCACTGGCTGTTGTAAGTACTTTATTTTTCGATGCCGATGCGATGTCGTGTGAGAGAGAGACTAATATATAAAACTATCTGGATTGGTTGGTTAGCTGACAATTGCATTGTCACCGATGCCAACGCGGGTGGAGGATGTTTAGGATCGGGCACATCAGACCCAAGTGTAATTAGGAGTTGTCTGCTTTTTGCTTTCTTTGCTGACTTCATCGGAGGCAGCATTATCGCTGCTATATGAATGCTATGATCTCCGCTGTTGCTGGCTAGAAAGTGTGTTATCTCTTGTCTCAAGCCTTGTCGTCGTTCCCGTGTCTTGTTCGTACCCCCCCCCGCAGGTCGTGTCGTTGGATTGCTTTAATGCTGAAGCGCTAAGTGCAGCGTCTTCATAAGCAGCTGCTGGCTTTGAACACTGACGGCCGAGTCGACATTGCCCTCGCGCTGGACCAGCTCTCGAATGACTTCGATGGTTAATGCTGACGTCATATGAGCGTCACCCTCCTGATACTCTGGTCGCGACGCGTACTCCTTCATCCCCTTGTAAAGTAGCGTCTCCTGCATTAAGGATTCTAACTTTTCTTCGTTGACCCCCGCTGTTAATTCCGCTGCGAGGTTGTCCCACAATTCCCCGTCATCGACAATGCAGGATCGCCACACACTGGCACGCATCTCCTTAAACTCCTCCGTCGGTGGGTCGGTAGCTAATGTATCTAAAGCTTCAAGTGCCATCAAGAAAATGTTGGTCCTGTTGTTGCATACGAGAAAGAAACGATGGTGATGAGGGTCAATGCCTTAACAAAAAAAGCGATCACACTCTTCATACCTCATGGGATCCTCTTTCTCGACCGAAAGTGCTGCTGTCAAGCACGCATTGACCAATTCTTCTGGCGCCAGCGGCTGCGAACGGATGGCCTCTTTCAACGGGAGCTGCCGTAATAGCTCTTGCAGCTTTCCACGCACAAGCTGGAAAACGTAAACATGCATCGATCAGTACTTCAGTAGTTCCTAGTATATGTTGAAGCGCAAGTCTTGACGTACCTCGTGATGAATGTCTTGAACAGTTTTTGAATCCGATAGATTCGGTGAAGCAAGGGCCGCAATCTTCGCGAGACTAGCCATCGTCTTGCGTTTCGGCAAGGATCGTTGCTCGCTTTTGGCTTCGTGCAGTGCAAGTACCGCGACTTGGTCATATCGCTCAATGGCGACAGCAGTTAACCATCGATACTTGTGTAAATGATCCCGGCCTTTCATAAACTTGTGCAGTGCGGGTGCAAAAGGCTGCGATTGCGCTAGCAGATAGGCCATCATGGACGGGGAAGACGAACTGGTCTCGTCCTTGTGTTGATGATGCCAAGGGCTGCGCACCTCGCCGTTATACCATCGAAAAACAAAGTTATCGAATCCCTCGTGCTTCGTACAGTACGACTCGAACCTCAATGCAGCACGGCTTTTCGGGAGTTTCCCCAGGACATAATCCAATTTCGATAACTTCTCCAAGTCTTCCACGTAGACGAGATACACCATGCCTTCAAAGTAGCAATACTTTTCACAAAGCTCCACGCACTGACGGAACAAGTCGGCGCGCTTATGACTATTACTACCACTATCCAACTCAAAGTCTACTGCAGCGTCGCTGTCAGGGATCTGCGTCTGCGTTGCAATGTAAACCAGAGGGTTGAGCATCACACGCTTTGCAAATGCCTCCTCTTGCCGCAATTCATCTGCGTCTTCGCTCGAAGCAAGGGGAATGAAGCGAACGTAATGATCCAGCAAGACTGATCCTAGTCGTTTGATCTGATCCGTGAGCTCAAACACCTCGTCATACTGCAAGCGAATCTGCTGAAGCGAGTCTGACGGCGGGTAACCAATAAGAGTAGACAGCCGAGAAAGATGTCGAGCAACAACTTCTCGGACCTCGCGGGTGAATGCCCAACTTCCAGTTGGCACTGAGCTTACACGAGAGCTTTGTACAGGTGGACAGAGCATACTTAGCATGGCACAGCCACTTTCGACCAGCGCGTAATAATATGTCGGGTCACTTTCGCCAATTGACGTCGACAGGTGCTGAATTTCGTCACCAAAGAGCTGAAAAAGCTCTGCAATTTTGCTCACTTCACAGTAAAAGACATCAAACGAATTGTAACCTGCAAGACGAAGTTGTTCCTTCTGATAACCACGCCTCTCGACAGCTTTCTCAATCGCGTGTAAAAGAAACGTTCCCGTTAATCGACGTTGAATCGGTTGACTTTCCGCGACAGCCTCAGTTTTCGAATTCGTCGATAGAATTGATGCCTGAAACTTGCTCAGGGCGATGGCTGCTTGAAGCTTTTCTTCGTTTTCGATAAAGTAATGCTGAAGCTCACTCGAGTTTTCAATAAAGTCCCAAACGGCTCCACAGCGGTGTTGCAAAAAGTCGATGAACGCCATCATACGATTTTGCTTTTCTTCCAACTGGTAGCGTACGAGTTTCGGGGTAACAGATGAAATATCATACTCCTTGTCTTGTGCATTAATCAGCGCCAATTTTTCGGCAGTTGCTTCTTTTTCCCATCGCAATCCAGATGACGATTTCGCATCCAAAAGTTGAAATGCTACACCAACCGCAGCCTGAGCAACAGAGGCTACATCCCTCCTACTAAAACGCAGCGTCGACGTTTGAGTTCGAGTCGTCGTGAAAGTGCGTCAATAACAAGCGCATATAGTCCTCGACAGTCACATTCTTGCCCCCAACTCGAGATGATTCATTCGTGAAATAGCTCACATCACTGCGTTTCCAGCCTGTTGTTCCAAATGAAAACAGCGCTGTCGAACGTTCCAGTTTTTGCATCTCCGAGGCTGTCGCCAAGCACACTGCTCCACTGAGTGACTTGACATCCTTCTGAAGAAGCAAAAATGAAATTGATCCTTTTACGGCATTGGTATCCACTGCACTTTGATCAATTCGAGCTTCAAAAGCCATTGCCAGTCTTCCTTCCGCACCTTGAAGCGGAAACGTTGTGGAGCGCACACTTGTCTCGGCTGCAGCTTGAGGCAATAACAGTGTACAAAACTGAACAGGTTCCATTTTCGACCACACGAGATACAAGGCGTCACGCGTGATAGAAAAGTTTTCAACTGTGAAAAATCGACTTGGGGCCTGCTCGTCAAAGTACGGCTCAAAATCCAACATGTGCACCCACGCTAGCTCGGGGGCAGCGTCGCGATTGTTCGATGTGAGAGAGAATTGAAACAGCGCGTATTTGGTCGTCGCATTGGTTCCCGCTCGCGACGAAGAGCACACGAACGCCACCAGCAGAGCAAAAGACGTTTCGTGCACATAAGGCATTAAAACAATGTGCACTTTTGCCAAGTGCGCTTCAGGAAAGTTGTCACTAAAGTAGCTACTCGCTATGCGATTCACATTAAAGTGCCAGTGCGAAACACACGCGCAGTCCATCACATCTCCAATGTTGAATGAACGTCGTTCGACCAAACCGTCTTGGAACAACACGAGCATATCCGCCGTTTCATCCACGTCCCCTCCACTGCTGCTCATTGACGCTGCATCGCCCATTGACGACGGCAGCACCTTCAAATACTTAATTGGTTGGTTGGGATCAACGTCACCTCCATCTGCGCTAGATTTTGACGCTGTTGAAGCGAAGAAAAACTGCGATACGGACTTTGTAATGCCAGAGAAGAATCCTGTCTGTTGCTTCTCAAATGCGCGCACACGAATGCGTCGATCTTCGACCGCGACTTCCCATATATTGCCCTGATTGCTCCAGCACATGAGTCCAGTGATATCCTCGTCGTCTTGTGTCGCCACGATTGCTGCACTTGGATCCGTAGTAACTTGTTCATTCGACGCTAGTGGGATCTGCACACTTAACGGCACGCTTTCATACGGTAGTTCAATGTCTTCCCAAAAGAGCACAAGACCACTCTTCCCGACGACCAGGAGACTCAAATTCTGACGATTGAGTGCAAATAAAAAGAAATGCAGCACTTCATCCGACCTGAATTCATCTGGAAGCTGCAACGTTATCACTTTGCCACGATTTTGCTGCCATAGCATCACTTTAGAGCGGAGAGGAAAGATAAAGTACGGGATCCAGTGACATCCACCACGATGACGCGCTGACGGGATCGACGCTCGACAGCAGCGCACTTGATGACGCTGATGCATTGACATGTCGGGCCATTCTTTCTGCAATTCATCCAGTACTTGAGGAGGAAGCTTTGCACCCTCAACAATAGTACAATCGCGCGAATCGACCAATAGCGACGACGTCTCCTCAGCATCGTCCACGTTTCCTGATCGTGGCGCATACAACGCATCCCAGTACTCGAGACGCTGTCGTTTACTTGCACTCAAGACGTCTGTCGACAAGAGCCCTGTTCCCGTGCGCTTGACTGACGCTTCGACAGACTTGCGCGCGCGGAACATGATCAAGTTTTAAGATTTCCGAGGCCACTCAGCGTTTTTGAGGAACGTTATTTGAAATAAAGGACGTTATTCGGGCCTCTTTTGTCACGCGCCAATAAATAAATACGTTCACTGCTTCGCATTTTGAAAAATTACGGTAACTTTATACGACTGACAATTCCCCCATTTGAGTGACTCAAAACCCAAGCGTTGCCCGCTTGTTTCGATACGCAAGCTCGGCGTCGGCTGAATTGGGCGACGTCACTCCATTCTCTTGATGATGTGCAGTGTTGTGCCCACTCTCGGTGGAATGTTGCATAAAGTACGCATGGGCGAGCTGCAGCACCTTCACCCACTTAAGCATCTCATCATGCGACTTTGCAATCATTCGTGTCTGATTTGTCGGCGAGCAGATTACAAACTCATTCGGTTTGCTCACTCCCTTGCCATGCAAAATTTCCAATGACTTGTGTTTCAGTAAAATTGCACCACGAGGCTCGCGATCGCCCTCCCGCTTGTAATACCGAAGATATCCATCTGGCTCAATGTTGCACCACCGCTCCCGAACACCGCGTAACGACATGTTTCCAAATGCGCCTTTTTCATTCGAGTGAGTTGGATGCTTGCGTAGAATGCCGCTCATCGTTGGCAACGAACCATCTCGAGGGAGCTGGTTTGAATTCGAGTCGTGTAGTTGCCCCATTGAGGCGCTACTGTTGCTTTGGTGGCTACCACTCGAATCCAATCGCTCTAAATCTCGTTGCACGCTCGTCGAGGGTCTGTTGCTACTTTGAAATGCTCGCACACTGACGAGAGATGCCCTGCCACCGATGGAGTTTCGAATCGCATCACTCAGTGACGCACGAGAGCCGCAGGTTGACCTCCGCGGAGTTTCCTGTGGCGATGGGGCACTCACAATTGACGATCTCCGAGGCACCTCTTTCGTTTGAATCGCATCGTATGGCGTCCCATTCGTTATTGCCTCGAGCTCATCTTGCACGACCTTCATCTCGTCTTTTAGCGCTAATCGACGCGTACCAAGGTCGCTCTTTCGCACTTCGTCGTTTTCACCAGCAGCCTTTGCAAGCTCAACAACAGTTTCATGCAGCCGAGTCTGAAGCTTCGTGAGCTTGTTATGTAAACGCAACGACTCGGATTCGCGTTCGTGGGGTGCGACATCAATATCAATTGCATCGACGGACGAATCGACAATGGGTAGCCCAACTTGCTTGCCCTCATCAGCGTCAAAGAAAACTTGCAACTCATTCTCCATTCGCCGCATCTCTTCGAGTGCTGCCGCTAAATCATCCTTTAGACTCGCTCGTCGAAGCGACAGATTGCCAGCCTGTTGCTGATCACCACTACTTGTTGCAGTGGCTAATCCTGACACTGTTTCCTTTAGGTTCTTCTTTAATAATGCAATCTTGTTTTCTAAAAAGATTAGTTGTGGCGGACGTTCCCCGCTAATAAAGGCATCTTCACGCTTGACTGCTGCTGCAGCCACATCCATTTGACTCCGAAATTGGTAGATCTCTGATTCTACGAATAGCGTTCGCTCTTCCTCCATTTTCACCTCTTCTTCAAGATGATCACGCTGTGCTTTAATCTTCGCCAGAAGCCGTTCACGTGCATCCTCAGCTCGAATATCAATGGAGCCTCGCTGCACCATCGAGCCCAGAAATGCCGGTGAAAAAAACTTGATATCCTGCTGCCCATTCAAATCTGCTTCAAGGTCTCTGTATTCATCCAGCTCCTTTTGGATGCTATCGAGCGTCTCCTCCGTTTCGACACGCAGTGCCTGCAATTCCTCGTTCTCGGCAATAATTTCCGTGACTTCTTTTTCAAGCTCTGCTGTCCGTTCAACCAATTGTGCAGCTCGGATCACTTCCGGCGACTCAATTTCGCCTACAAGTTGCTTATCCAACTTTGCAATCAATTCTTTTAACGAAGCTTCCTCTTGGATCAACTTTTCGCGCTCTGTTTGTAACGAGTTTTGGTAAAGCTCCTCTCGTTCAACGTGCGTCTCTAAAATAGTGCATTTCTTTTGCATCTCAAGGTGTTTAAGGTCCATGCGATGTTTCATGGCAGCCCATACTTGCTTGTGCAGTTCACTGGATACTAAGATCTGAAAATACTCCATGCGAAGCGAATTCTGCATCACGCGTGCAGCACGTGCCTCCTTTACTTCTTCCGTCTCTTCATGTGGGCCCTCCGGCTCCACTCGACCTACAATACCTTTTGAAATATCGGCAAACTTGATATGGACAGGACGTACGAGTCGAGCAAGTAACTCCAAGACCTCGGAATATGTATACCCGGTTAGTGAAATGCCATTCATCATCGTTACTCTCATGTTTAGAGCAAGACGCTTTTCTGGCTTTACACTCCAATTATAAATTTCTGCAGGACTTGCCATTCCATTCGGGAGCTTGTAGATTTCTGCAATGTGGACCTGAAGGTCGGTAAACTCTGTGCCAGGGATTCCCGCAATTTGCTTAAGGTTAAGTCCCAAACGACCTGGTCCAAATGTCACCTCGATTTCATGGACCCAGTTATAAATGACACCAGTTTTCATCGGAGGGCGCAACCACTGCGTATGTCCGTAAGGTGATACATAATATGTCTTGCCGTCGTTGCTTTTACTTCGACGGGTAGACCAGCCCACTGGCAACGCAAGGACTTCGCCAGACGCCAAGACTTCAACAGATTCACACTTGAACTTTTTCCGGATCTTCTCCAGCACGACCTCCATGTTTGCATCAACAGGTGCAGCTTTGTCAGCAGAGTCGGTTACTGCTGTAATGATTGCATGTTCCCTTTCTTCACTCTTGTCGCCATTTTCTAGCTGGCCTTCGGATTCGTGAATTTCTAATGCTGAGGGACCAGTAGAGTCTTCAATGCTCTCATCCTCCGCACTAGCGATAAGCAGATCCGGTATCGCTACAGGTGAAGCCGATTCTATTGCCGGGGAAAGTTGCGAAGTATTAAAAGTTGTCAACGCTTCATTACCGACCGCAACAACATTCACTTCTGTCGGTTTATCGGCTCGCATGCCAGCATCTTTCTCTAACCAGTCTTCTGACCACTCGACACCTTTATCAGTATTTGATTCTTCTGATTCGTTGGTTGTTAGTTCTCCTTCAAGTGAAACACCTACCCTGTCTTTTGTTGTTTTTGGATCGCTTTCATTAGCTGCATCCAGTGTACGAACATCTGCATCTGCAGCTGACACTTGTTCTAGCTTCTCTTCAGCTTTATCCATTATATCACTTAATTCTTCATCAGTTGTTTCAATTGTCCTATTGGTTTCATCTTTACTATCTTCACTTTCTTCATCTGCAACGTCCTGCGCATTGCCTTTGTCCTCGTCTTTCTTAACTTGTCCAGCGTTTTCTCCAAACGGAAGTGACTCGCCATCACCCACTCCTTTTGTCAAAACAATTGCTTTTCCCTCCACTCCTCCAATATTATTCTTCACTTGGTGCTGCTCAGAATCTGAAGTATCTTTGCCAGTAACTCCTTCATGGTTAATCAAGACTTTATCGCATGACACTTTCTCAGGTACTTCCAATGGCATATTATTTGTCAACACCTCTTGCGGCGCGCTTTGATCCATATATAGTGCGTGTTCGTGGGCCGCAGGTCGTGTCGTACTTCGTTCCACGTGCTTGCTATCGCTTTCGTGCAAAATCAAGTTGCCCTCCTAAATACGAAAATAGTTTGTAAAGTCGGACGAAAATGAACACAAAAAAGTACAGTGCATTGTTGAACACCAAATATCATTATTAATACATGTATATTTGACTAAAAATAAGTCAAATACAGAAATGCCAGAGCGCGAATGCCATCGAAAAAAGGAAAGCAGCGAGAACCATTAGACCTGTAAAGCCTCGACCAAGCAGAAGCCCTCGCTGCACTCGCTGTTTTTGGACTGCAGCTCCAGCGCGTGGCTGCTGCCCATGACCTCGGGTGAGACGGCAGCGACTTGACGACGCATGCGCGTTTCGCGAATAAACTCACACAGCGAGATCTGGACCAAGTCATCGGCAGAACTTTTCTTCTTGGGGTGTTTTAGCACCATGATCTTCGTGTTCAAACGACGATTGGCTTCGGCTAAGGATGTCACAAGATATTAGTTAGCATCATCACGCTGATCACATTCAAAGCAACATGACGATAACGCACTTCGTGAACGGACGCCATAGAACTGGCAGACCGTATGAATGATCAGTCGATGGAAGGCCGAGTCTAATAGCGGTAGTATCATCCTCACGTCATTTTCGCTTGCATTCATTAGCTCCACCGGATGTTTCAGCATGCGAAACAGTGGCGTTGCAATTTCCAGCTCTGAAGGAACCTCTCGCCACTGGCAGCAGTTAGTGGTCGGGGTCTTTATTAGTACGTCACAATATATGGTGCTTTTTACCTACAATCAGTCAATACATACCTGAATGAAGTGCGAAACGACGTACTCAACTGCTTCAATAAACACTGCAAATGAGTTGAACGACCGGAGCATAAGTGTCCGCGCTCGACGATCAATACGAGTAAACATTTGCTCGGCATCTACCATATTCTTTTATGAGACAAGAATAAGAATGCACTCACACTATTAGCCCACTTACCGTTCCACTCATCCTTGCGCCGATTGCGTGGCGCATGGTATCGAGAATTTTCAAGTACACTCCCACCTTGACGGAATTCCTTCTGCAAGTTTTCATTTTGCGGTTCCGCTAACTTTTGAAATTTTGATCTGACACAAATTTTACATGAGAATAAAGTCATGAAACAAAAATTGTCGTCTCGACACTGTACCCACCTCCACTCCACATTGATGGTCATATGCTCCATCAAATCTTCAAGCCTTGTCGACGCCATTCGGTTACCAATATGATGGTCTTCCACATATAAACCAAGTGACATAAGTCCCCAGTTCTAATACTATCACTTGCAGTCACTTTCTCACCGTTGAACCACCGCTGCTGTTTGCGCACACCCACTGGCAGCTCGTTGGGTTTCGACAGGTATCCGGCGGATCGGATAGGGTGAATATTAATCAGACGCTTACTGCGAGCAAGTGGAGATTCGTTCCCCCGCTTTTGTGGCGTGCGCGCACGACTGGATCCGCTTCCACTGCTACTAGAGCGCTCTACACCCGCTATCTTATTATTCTTGGCGGCGCCGTCAACAGCAGGTGTTTCCGTGCGCAACGGTGCGATAGGTCCTTCTCCCCAAGCCATTTCTAGTTCCAGTTCACTTCCACATAGTGAACTCACTTCTGAATCGCTTATTTCCGACGGCTCTATGATGTGTTTCACTGGGTGCTCCATTTCTTGGGGTTGAGCTTCTTGAAATGGCGATATGTGAGCAAAGAAAACGACCTTCACTCACCAATTATACTTTGATAAGCGATAGACCTGTTAAAAAGAGTGCGTCTATTTGTATAAAATTCAAAAGTGGACATCAAAAATTCATCGTCATGGATATGGAGCTGACAGCGGAGGATGATGACTTGCTGAGCTACTTCCTTTCCGCCGATGTGACATCAGAACATCTACCACAGCTGTTCTCAAGCGCAGACAATGGCGACTCAAATACTGTCACGGAGTTTTCGCTCGGTCAAACGTCTCCTCTCTCCCCCGAGCGGACATTTGGCAGCGATTTGCCATCAGCTACGACGCCCTCGAGCAGCAGCGGTCCCTCCTTCCAACAAAATCAGAGTTTCTTCGCTGAAAGTTCTATGATGCGTCCAACCTCCAACGATGACGACACGTCGTCGAATACAGGGACGTTAGACACGGACGAGAAGCGACAACGGCGATTGGCCAGGAATCGCGAGTCGGCCCGTCAAAGTCGCCGTCGTAAAAAACAGTATTTAGAACTACTGGAGGAAAAAGTATGTTTTGAGCTGGAAGTTGAAATGCAAGTGCTGACGTGATTTGATCTGATGCAGGTTTCCCAATTGACAGAGAACATTGACATGACGCGCGCAAGTCATTTAGAGCGCGCCGATGAAGCGCTGAATCAAGTGAGGTCCGATATCTTGAAAAGTCTTGCAGCAGAAAGAAGAAACGGGAGCGCTGACGCGGTACCTTCATTCACTTTGGATGCATTAAGGATGGTTGATAGTTAGTTATCTGACCACACGTTTGATGATAAAGTCTCTTCAGGAGAAAATTCGACAAGGGGTTATGTTGATTCATGAACGCTTTGGACCAAACAGTGTCGTAAGATCGCGTTCTATTTATTGAATACGATGCAAGTAGGCGTAACACTCTCGCCTTGCATGCATTTACGTAGGAGCGACTTGCCGTGAAGGATTATAATTTTCGTCAACTCGACAACCTGCTGCTGCCTCCGTATTGCCGATTTCTCTTATGGCTAAGTATCCAGGACGATTCATTTTTTGAGGAGGCAGATGGAATTGGAGCAACCAAAAACGCTGGAGATGCGCTTGAGAAAAAGAAAGTCTCTGTATATGTGAAGAAGGACACACTGTGGTCAACATTGACTAGCGAACTTGCTCTAACCTACGAGCAGGATGAGAAGCTGAAGTCACTTTACAAGTAAGCTCCGATTCTAAAGAAT
This sequence comes from Sclerospora graminicola, assembly GCA_001887855.2. Classification (NCBI taxonomy): domain Eukaryota; phylum Oomycota; class Peronosporomycetes; order Peronosporales; family Peronosporaceae; genus Sclerospora; species Sclerospora graminicola. Next base: position 6,442 of record MIQA02023208.1, on the reverse strand, counting down.
TGATCAGGTATGGCGCTGACGTGCTTGTAAATGCAGGTCAGGCGACTCAAGGAGTAGCAAATCGGAACGCCGGCGAGTAGCCATGGCTGTGGTGCGTGTTTATCTAAAATTTACCTGTTTCATCCATTTCATTTCGAATTATGTTGTTTTGTGTGTGATATAATGTTTATAGACCTATTTAAGCAAGCTAAAGAAGAGTCTTGAACAGCGCTCAGAAGCGGTCCAGCAACAAACAGAAACGTTACACTCTATTTTGACACCGGAGCAGTCGCTCACATATTTGCGGTGGGTCGACGCCAACCAGGATCGACTGCCGGATTTTGTGGACAAAACTCTGTCGAATACAGGTACATCCGATGCTGTGCGCGCCATTTTGAAAAAGGACGACCGCGATCTTACCGTGGAGGATGTGACTGCACTGCTTGGCGAGCTGTAGACAGCGGTAAAGCATATTTTTGTTTTTTATCACGTGCCAAACTGCCCGCAACCCTCGCATCGATCGAGATGACCAGCTACTTGTACGTACATATGTCAGCGTGATGTACACTGCTCTGTACGTACAATTTATTCAAAATACGAATGTTACTTGTTATGACTACACGGAAGACAATTGCATATTGTAAATCGCAGTTACAGTTTGCATTTATTCCCTCTCTCGAATCTGATGTGTCCTACTCCAGGTAAAAAAGCCGTTTTGGACCACGGATCCATTCTCATTCTTGAAGGATGCTACCTTTGGTAACTAATATCTCGGGTATTTCGTTCTATTACTTTATTCTCCTAATAGTGGTTCTCAGGAATAGAGGTAACTTTAAGTTACAGACAACTCCCTCAAATTGAGACATCACTACAAACACATACCCCTTTAAAAACGATTTTATGTGTGTTAAAGTAATTCTTCGTGTTAATTCTTCGGTCTGAATTTTCGAAAAAGGCCGTCAAGTAAAAACCAATACACTACGAGCACCTTACCGAATTGTCCGATCAGCTCTATACCCAACTTCTCCTTGACACAGAATGTGGCAATGATTATCTTGACAGGAAACAACTTTTCATTGATATTGGTGTCAACACTCGAAATTGCATGTTTCGCGTGCAGGGCTCGTCTAAATTTACGGTTTTACGTTCGCTTAAAGGTTCGTCCTCTTCGTCTCTCAAGCTTGAATAAGGGTGTTTTCTGAAATCGTTTGTGTGTTTGTATCCAAGTCTTAAAGCCGTGGAACAGCAGCAGCAGCAGCAGATCAAGCCTTTTCGTCTCCTTCGCTGTGAACCAACCACCCCGAATTTTCAGGCCGAGAAGGCTCATGAGATTGTCACTGGAGTGCCGAAAGTATGTTTTCCTCATCTGGATACTTCATTCGCTCCATTCCAACATGCCTTCTACGCCTTCGCCTACAGTAAGACCTCCTCGCTGGTATTTCTCGAGAGGTGATGCTGCTTGGTATGTAGCAGCAAAAGACTCATCCCTTTCTTCGGCGCTGCTTAGATAGTGAACAAAACCCAAAGAAAACCACTTAGACCATAAATTCACAACATCGGATACTGTGCCAGCCTTACACAATACTATTTTCACCAGCGGGATGGAGGTAACCTCGTGGATCACCATGCTTTTTATGGTCAATTCGATGTATAAATGACCACCAAACCCTGGAAAAAGTAAATCTACTTTAAAAATTGTGCATCTGATGTTACGTGAAGTTTTCGTCTATGAAGTGTCTCTCCTAAGAGAATCATTACCTTTTCAGCTCTGTAAAAGTTGGTTTACTATGTGTCAGATATCCGGATACCGGATAAGCGACCAAGTTGCAGGAAGGTTACAAACCTAAAGGAAAGTCACCCAAGACGCAGGGCGTCTACCGAAGGGCGATTATGGAGGTGCGACGCAGGGCGTCGACCGCAGGGCGGTTACCATATATTATGGGTTGCAGGGCAACCAGATGCAGGGCATCCAGACGCAGGGCGTCTACCGCAGGGCGGTTACCATATATGATGGATTGCAGGGCAACCAGATGCAGGGCATCCAGACGCAGGGCGTCTACCGCAGGGCGGTTACCATATATGATGGTTGCAGGGCAACCAGATACCGGCGCATCTAGACGCAGGGTGTCTACCGCAGGGCGGTTACACATATGATGTTATTGGGATGCAGAGACCAGACGCAGGGCGTCTCCGCAGGGCGTTATGAAGTAAAGGCAACTTCAACTTCAACATATATATTTAATATTTTGTATGCATATTATATAGTGGGCGTGCAAGGTGAGTGTCAGTTGACATTCTCACAGGTGGAGCGCGGGCGCTACACACTCATCTGAGTCCCGGGCCATTCAGGCACGACCGTACGGGGTTAATACTTTCACTGGCATTCCAGATAAACTGTAGAAGTGCATAGTAATAGCAAGTAACTCTGTTTTATTATATTACTATTATTGTGGCTTGGCGAAATTTTGCTCTCATTTTAGAGTTGTTCAAAACAGAGTTTCGAACACCTTTAAAACTCGGGCCATGAGGCTATGAAATAGAGCTAATTATAAATTAAAATGCCGATTCAACCCACTAAATCGATTTGCTGTTTTGGCAACGTGTTAGTGGTCGAGGAGGACGAGCGGATCTGCCGTCTGTCTCAAAACGCCTCCTTCGCAGACGATACAAGTGGAAATCGACCGCTTATTAAGTGAAGACTTGCCGGAGCCGGTTGGCCCATTACGAGGGTAATAGGGCTGAGCACGCCACTGGCATTGCGCAGAACTTCTTTGCGTACTACATGCTTTTTGGTGGACAGCTTGGCTAAACTCTTCTTGGCGGTGTTCCAGAGCGTTGGCGCGTTGGTGGCACCTGTATCTTTAGGACCACGACGGAGACAAACCATACTGTTGTTACAAGCGTTTCTCGGCGTACCTCGTCATTGTGAAGAGCTTGATCGCCTGGATGCTCTTGTATAGATCACAGTAACAAATTGAATGCGTTGCAGCTCGTGACGGAAATCTTTACAGCGCCTGAGCACGAGACTTTACGTGGTTGTAACGGTCGAACGGCATTAAACCTTCACGAGTTTCGACAAATTGTACAGGAGAAGGATGACCATGGCGACGCTCTCTTAGTCAAGTGGCTAGCGATATTGGCTGCCAAGATTGGCATTGAAGACGATCCGCAGGTTGTAGCTTTGGAAAAAACGTATAATCCCGTTGCTATTCGTCGTTGCATTGCACAGTCGACATTGTTTTCGTTGACGGAGGTGACGACGCTGGAAAGACAGTTTCAAAAGATGTTTGATCCAAAAGGTGGGGCAAGCACCCGGATCCCGAGCTCGCAGTTTGTTGAAGTGCTGAGTGCTAATGGGCTGTTTCCAAAGGAGTTGCTGGTGCGATTCTGTGATTGTACTGCAATGCCGGACGTACTGTTATTCGAAGAGTTCTGTTAGTTTTTGTCCGATTTCTGTCGAGATACTTCAAGTGAGGAGAAGATGCACCACCTCTTTCATATATACAGTAATAGGAACACAACCGTGAGGGTAGACTTTGGCACCATGAAGGAGCTCATCCATACGGGGGTGAATTGTACCACAACTTGTACTCACGTCGAGGCAGAACAAGAAGAAGAACGACAAATTGAAGAGGTAGATGAGACACTGCTACTTTATGGTGTTGGGGCGTATAGAAATAACAAGCATATGTGTCTGCTTAATTTGAAATGCAGATTTCAGCAACACAGACAGCCGAGGCAGGATGGGACAAAGAAGCATTTGTGAAGTGGGCTGAGGGAGCCATTGCTGTACAGCGAATATTGCACCAGTTAGAGTTTGCAGCGTGCATTATGTTTGGTCTAAAGCCTGAAACTACCGACCTTGAAAAGCGCATTGTGACATGGCACTGGCTGGAAGTCACCCGCAACTTTAGCGTTGGACAAGTAGGTTGCTTCGTATTTTGGGTGATGCTGAACTATTTGCTGATTAAGTCGCTTGTATGATGTTTCTGTCTGCTTAGACCTGGAACCTGCTGGGAGCTGAATGGTGGCGAAAGTGGTGTGACTACGTTGGCTTGGATCCGACAAACGGAACTCCATATGGATTGCTTCCTGTACCGCATATTCCTCCAAATACTGTTGTCGAACCAGCCACAAATATTCCGGAGGATGTCGCCCTTAAACAGACCGCTAGTTTGAACGGCGATATTAATTGTAGCCGTCACGTTCGACCTGGAACAATCACCAATTGGAGTCTGCTAATGCAAAGTGGAAGTAGAAGATTGAAGCAAAAGCTGGTGTTGGCGCGAGATTTTTATGTATGTGGTTGATTGCATATTGTCTCAAATATCGCACTCTTTCTCTGACCTAACGCTGCTGCTTGTAGATAATTCCATCGTCGGTTTATGCTGTTTTGTCGTCTTGGTATAGTGGAGGGCCCGATTTGGTCCGTTCTATCGTTGAAGCGCCCACAAGCACTGAACCCGTGCTTGAACTTGAATTGTTTCCGTTAGTATTGCGTGTTGCCCGTGTGGATCCAGCCACTGGCAGCATGGTTCGGTCAGGTGTAGAAGTTGTGTTGAGCGAATTAAGCACACCAACTAGTCGTCTTGAAGCTACATGCCGTGCCCTGCTGTTGGCAAAACTGATTGATAAAGCACGGTTGTGGTATTTCAACGAGAAAACACCCGAACGCAAGATACGCTTGCGCGACGACAACCCCAAGAGTTAAAGAAGCTGACACAAGATAGTGTATTCCTGCTAGAAGTGCAAGATGACGATGGTTCGTGGCCAATTTCTCAAGCTAAGGACACCACCTCTTCATCATCGTGTAGTTATTCGACCCTTCCGGTACCGCAGGGAAAAGGTCAAGTCGATGATGACGATGCAAGCGCTGCGTCGCTAAAACGGCAGCGTGAGCATCGTCCATCGTTACGCACGTCCGACATCTGCTCCCGTGGCAATCTTGGAGAGGCCTTGACGCAGCATGGTACGTGCTAGAATGGACCATGTGTTAGAAGTGCTGTAATGTCGTTACACAATGCGTGAATTACAGGGCCTGAAAGTGATAATGTCTCTCAAACTGAAGTGGACCCTGTGCTCGCGCCCCCCATCATGAAAATACGCTTTTCAAAGGACGCGTTTAAAGGTCCAGGCTTGGTTGGTCTTGACAATTTGGATAACACGTGTTACATGAGCAGCGCGCTGCAATGTTTAAGCCACACGCGACTGCTCGTCGAGTATTTTAAGAATGAAGCGTATCTAAGCGATATAAACTTTCGAAATCGCGATTGCACGAATGGCAAGCTGACGGCAGCATTTGGGGAATTGCTCCGCGTACTTTGGAGCACCGACCACAAGCGTTTTGCTCCCCTCGAGTTCAAAAAGGTGCTGGCAAATTGTAACCCGCAGTTTGCTGGGTCAGACCAACACGATGCGCAAGAACAACATGCATGCTTATTGAGTTGTCTGAGTGAAGATTTATGTGAGACCTTTGTGATGGCACATATCATCCCCGGCGATAGACACGCCTACATGTCGAAACGCAAGCTCAAATTCTATTAAATATGAAATCTAGGAAGATGGGTGAGCTCAACCTAGTATGCTTCAAGATGACACGTTGATGGATCAGGTGGGTGGTGCTTGTTTGGAGCGGTCTGAACCAGACTATAATGAGTTTCTAGACGATATTGGCATCACCACGATGGAAAATATCAAGGCGCACGAGGCGAAAGCGGAACTGGTTAACGTAAAAACGGGTGTATTGCCATCATTCGATCGGCATTCCGAATATTAATATATGTATGGAAAAAACACTCTTATGTTGTAATGACACGATACAGTCGTAGCTAGGATCACTATCGATGGATCAATTTATCAAATACTTATGTACTCAGGCATCCAAATCACCAGAAAATTACGGGAGTTACATCACTATATAATACTACCTCCAATAGCTCCCTATAGAAGTCCTTCAAGCACACTAAAGCCCCAGATAGATACCCTGAGGTTCCGTTCGCTGAAAAGTAGAAAAAGAAGAAAAAAAAGTCATAGGCATTTATGATGAAGTGGAGATGCTGTCTCTTCTTATTAAATGAGTCTTTGAGACGATGGTAACTAGTCTACCATTAACTAAACAATAAAGTCATGCCGCTCGAATCTACTTTGCACTTGTTTCTATGTAATTTATTTGGTGTTTGTATTGATGTAAAAACATCGCGATAATCCAGACCCGTTTTAATCTCGGCGCAAAACCAGCCAATTTAATTACTTAAGTAAGTATCAAGAAGTCTCTTTTCGGACCCAGAGAGCCGAATTGCGTGGGTTACAGTGCAATTCGGCATCGACATCATCAATACCGAGTTATTTTGGCATAATTCTACTTTATTCTGGTGTTCGAGCTCGATTTTGCACATGTCTCAATTTTATTTTAGACTTGTATAAATTCCATAAGTCAAAAATATAGGTTCTATTTGCCAAAATA
>MIQA02023207.1:0-17112 GCA_001887855.2 Sclerospora graminicola | reverse complement strand
TAACGGGTTTATGGCGATAAAAGAAGGATTATTAGTACTTCTGCATCGATCAAGTTGCACGGTAAGTAGGTTCATGTGATTTATCCAATCCCCGGACCGCTGTTTGCGGTTTGTTGATTTATTCTATCGAGATGACAGTCCAGGAGCCAATGTTAAGGGGTTTCGACGAAAACGAGTCGGATCCAGAGCAGCTACAGAAGCAATGGTGGTAATTAATCACTGGGATGTTACCAAGTTGGCGTTTAACGGGATCATTACGACGAAACAACAGGCAGATTTTCCTCTAAAGTTGACATATTTTTATTGCTATTCAACGAGCAAGGAGGAATCGAAACGACACAAGACCCCGATCGAGACAAAACATTCGATTGCCGTCAATCTCGCCATCTAGTCGTGTCGGATTGAGTGAAAACCGAGTCAAATGACAAGAACAGGATGTTTCCAACAGCAAAAGACGAGGTCAAACAACAGACAACAATGATTATGTTGCTTCTTTGCATGATGGCAAGCTAGATTAAGTACTGCGTTCAACAGGAGCAGCTTGACGAACTTCGAAGCTGATAGCAAATATGATGCTGAGCTACTGAAATCTCGCGCCTCATCGTCGTTTTTGCTACTGGAGGGATCTACTCCGTGCAATTTCAAAGCTCTTTATTTAAAGACACGAATATCAAGGATCATGGCAAGCTTTGTGTGTAGGTGAGTAGGCAGGTGTCCGTTCTGTAGAGAATATACCGAATGACACCTCTACATATTACCAGTCCTTAACACCTGTACTTAATAGGTATTGAAAATATTAAGCTCTCTAATGTTGCATCCTGGATCTTGGCCGTCTCCTACTGAATTTCTATAGTACAGTTACGCTGGATGTTAAGCTCTCTAATTTTGCATAAGCTCTCTAATGTTGCATCCTGGATCTTTTGGCCGTCTATGATTTGCTCAATTTTACGCACCGATATGTGATATAGATATTATCCAATCAACTGAGCATGTAGTTTTACCAATTGTCAAAGGTAGGCGAACAATATCTGGCTTAGCGTTGCCTTATCGTGGCTTCTTTCGATACAGTTGGCTGCTCATCAATTTGTCAGCATTTAATTCTGTAACTGTAGTGCATGTAATACTGGAGAAGGCAATATAACGATACGTGTTGACGAATTGCAAGCGCACGAGATATGCGATTAAATTTTTATTATTATTATAGGGAGGTTGTTTTATTTCAAATAGGGTACACGAAGGACCCTAGACCTCATGGAGCCAGAACCCATTCATCTACTAGTACACGTCAGAGCGACGGCTGATGTGGTCATTTGTGGCTTGAAATGAAAGCTTGGCTTTTCATTACTTGACAGCTTCCAGCTGGTGATGCAGAAACCAGGATTTACGTCAAATGTCTGTCCTGTTTATCTTCAGCAGAGAGCGAAGAAGAGGCGGGCGAATGTCTCGGTCGGGCGCGCATCGTCATCTGGCGCTGTCGTTTGTCCATGTGGTCATGATAATTCAGGTAGTGTGAAGTGGCAACTACCAAAGGATGTTTATTTCAACTTCCCTTTTGCTCGCAGCACCTCGTCGGATCGAGATGGTTCATCTCATCAGTTTTGCCGGTGTCTCTGCTGCAGTTTTCTCTTCAGCCCCTGCAGTCTTCGCTTCGGCCGCTGCCGCTTTCACGATTACTTTTTCGAATGAGTGTTCAACTGATATCGAATTGTACACACGGCTTGCTAGCATCTACACAGATCACAGCGAAATTATCGCCCCGGGCGCCTCGGTGGACAGAACCATCGGAAAAGGTTTTGAAGGCCACTTTCGCAATGGCTCGAACGTTGCTGCGACGCTCGTTGAATTCGCAACAAAGGGTGATCTCGACTTGTCCTGGTTCGACGCTAGTATAATCCCATCGGCTCTCAAGCCTGGCTATGAGTATTGCAAGAGTCTGGAGGAATGTAAACAGAATTCGTACAGCGGTATTGGTTACAACACCCCTGTCCAGATAACACCACTGTCCAATACGAACGGTAAGAACTGCCGCGAAATCACGTGTCTGGCAGACGGCTGCGAGGACGCTTACCAATTCCCCAAGGATGATATCAAGACACATTCATGCCCATTCGGCACAAACTACATCGTGACTTTCTGTCCGTCAGGCGGTGCGACGCAGCAGACAGAAGTGGATCCGACGCCGGCTTATGGAGACACGATTGCTCCAGTCACGGAGGCGGACTCTCCTGAGCAAACGACTGTCGGGTGATACTAATACTGGTGCTAAAAACGAAACAGAGAACACTGTACCCGTGGTCACCACGGAAGGTACTCCAGTTACTACTCCGGCAACTTCCAAGTCCAAGTACTGCATCTAAGCTCCGCTTTGCGATGCAGTTCCAACTTTTTGTGCATACATCTAGAAAATCTACCAAACATTCTGTAACGTTACTAACTTTAGTTACTGTCTATTCGCCTCATTGATTGTTGTTGTAAATCGAAGTCTATTTAGTCTTAAATACTAGTAGTAAAAGGTAGTCTAATTAGTGTTAACTATTAGCTAGAGTTACACTGCGGCTCATAATTCGTGAAACAAAAGTAAAATTGAGATTTCTCGGCCGCTACTAGGCCGATTTAGCTACTGTTTAGATATGTTGTACAGAAAGTAGAGAGAAAGACGAGGTATGTGTAATTAATCGCGATTTCGAGACCGTTCGACGCGCTTACATACAAGGGCCTGTTTGGGCTCCGGCTCATCAATGATGAAACAAAAACCATACAATTTTTAAGTCAAATAATGAATGTATTATTTTTTAGAGTGATGGTCACTATTTATTGACTGAATTTTAGTATATGATTCGCTGTGGTCTCTTGACCCCCGAAGAACGCGGGCGCATTCGCGGCCTATGTGAGGCCGGCCTTACTGAAGCCGGCCTATGCAAAGCACAATGTGCCGGTAGATGTAAAGCCGGAATACCTAAGAAACGAATAATGAGAATTATTTCAAGAAGACAGGGCATAAAGCAGGTCTCTGTGCGCGACTGGTTTCGGGCGTAAAGATAAATTAGAAGCGAGCCAGAATACTTAGACGAATAAATAGATGTTTCAATACTGGTTCTTTAAAGTTCTCCAAGAAGACAAAAATGTAAAGAACCTGTCTGTGCGCGACTCTTTTCAGACTCACAGCGAACTAGACAAGGCCGGCCTCACATAGGCCGCGAATGCGCCCGCGTTCTTCGGGGGTCAAGAGACCACGGCGAATTGAATACTAAAATTCAGTCAATAAATAGTGACCATCACTCTAAAAAATAATACATTCATTATTTGACTTAAAAATTGTATGGTTTTTGTTTCATCATTTATGAGCCGGAGCCCAAACAGGCCCTTGTATGTAAGCGCGTCGAACGGTCTCGAAATCGCGATTAATTACACATACCTCGTCTTTCTCTCTACTTTCTGTACAACATATCTAAACAGTAGCTTAATCGGCCTAGTAGCGGCCGAGAAATCTTAATTTTACTTTTGTTTCACGAATTATGAGCCGCAGTGTAAAAATATGAATTCTAGTATGTAACTTAGGCTTAGATAACATGGCGGAGCTAGTGGTAGATACCTGACTCGCTCGATCTCGTCTTGGACTCTGGAAGTCTTGATCCGGCGCTGGGGTTAGGTCAAATAAGCACTTTACACTGATCTTCAGTCGGATCCCGTCTTCCAGTGTTTCGGGTACTCTGGATTCATAGTCGGCAACTGCTTCCACTTGCGCTTGACACTGTCTCCATAAGAATTCCAAGTGGTCTATCGCATTCTTCACTTGTCCTTGGAACACCGCTTGGTTGCGTAATTGCCACATCCAAGCGGTCGCAATACCACATAAACCGATCCATAGTCGATCAAACACGTCTTGATAAGTATCGCTATACCATCCATGCTTGGTCATCATTGCCTTTTTAACTGGATCTCCAACTGGCGGCGCCTGTCTTGAAACTATTGCACCCTGAAAATGTTGAAGCACTGAGAATGATATATCACCTCCACTCCAGTGACATACCAATCGTCTCCAAAACTCCTGTGCTCTCCTACATTCCCAAAGAATGTGATATACCCCGGGCTTACGACTTCTGCATCTCCCATCCATCGCACACCCGTAGTCCCCGGCCTCTCGCTCGTAAAATGTGTTGAGCTGCATAGTTGCTACTCGAAATTGAACCCATACTTGATAATTAGCCAGGATATTTGTATGTTCCCACACCTGAGTAGGTTCAATGTCTTGCATTTGTTTCCACCAGCTGTTCTGTGCACACTTCGCCTGCCACTTCTGTAAAAGGGGTTTTAGCTGTGAAGCTACCCCACTAAAATACAGTCGTCGAAATGACTTACGGAACTTAGCCCATATTCGACCCGCCGGTGTTGATTCATCCGACGGCCAACCAATATATGTAGCTCCGGGTGCGGGTGAAAAACAATTAGACGCTCCTTCAAGTCTTGATCGGTTTCAGTATCTCTCAGGGTACTGATAATCTTCCAAAGTATTCCATCTGATTGCTGTTTCACCATGATGCGCTCCTTCTGATGTTCACCATGACCTGTGATATATCCGTTTGATGTTAGTTCCCATCTGAGTCCTTTTAAAATATCTGGTCCTCGACAGAGCTTTATAGGCGGCGCTTCTCCGACAAAATGGCCCACAGGAACCCTAGGCGACGCTATAATTACCGCACACAACCATCGTCCCACTTTGGCCCGAGTATGAGACTGCCCTTCTACGCCTATTACCTGCCACATATACGTAGTTGCTGTTAGTCTCTGAATATGTAAATCTCGAATCATTAGTTGCGGGATCCGATCATATTTCTTCGCCATCAATTCCATTGCACGTCCGTCCCGTATCCATGGGTTCATCGCCCAGCTGTATGTTCCCCAAAAGGGGGCCATATGCTTCGGCAACACTGTATGATACGGGTGAGCTTCAATATCCAGCGCGATGATGAAATGCTCGTCTTTCTTGAGACGAATACCTTTGTTACTCAGTGATTCTTCCATCTTTGCAACAACTTGAGGTAACACTGAGAGCGTATAGCATTCGATGCACATCTGTTCTGGAAAACGAGGCCCCATCCATTCCATCACCTCCCGGCGCAGACTACGCACTGCTCCCGAATCCACTGCTCCACTGGCATGACATTCTTTGTAGCCTTTGACTGGTGTTAAGACTTGCCCTGTATGCTGTGATGATCCTATCCCTGCAAGGTTCAACCAGGCTAACTGGTAATGATCCTTCGCTGCGAGTAACCATTGACATACTAGCTTCAATCTCTGAATCTTGAGTGCCACAGGAATCGATATTAGGCCTACTCCCCTTGCTGCGTGGGGCGTGAATAATAAAGCTGGAGACATTTTATGCCGTCCCCTCTCGCTTGAGGTTATCTTGCTCCACAGAAAGACCTTCTGGATGTTAACCACTTCCGGTAGTATCTCTGTCGGTGGATCAAACATCCGTGCGGTGAACAGAATTGACGGGATAGCGATCACGTTAAACAGTTGTACTCGGTCCATAAACGATGTTCCACATTGTGTTGCAGTCGCTAACCGCCGTTGGACGCAGCGTATTCTCAAGGCTCAATTCACTGATTCTAAGTCTCCCCACCCAAATTGATACCCAAGATACCGAATGGTATCTCCTTCCGGTAATACCGGTAAACCGTACCACGTTTTTGGCACATACTGGGAATTTAAAAGTACAAAGTTACTTTTGGTCTGTTGAATTTTTAAACCCGATAGATCTCAAAAGCGGTTGACCACTTTTAACACTGCCGGTACCTGATCGGCGTGCTGGAGAAATACTGTGGAATCATCCACAAACGCTGAGAAACGATGGTATACGTCAGAGTCATTCTTCAATGGCTAGATACCAACTAATGTGGGATTCTCGTTCAGAGCTATAGCTAATGGCTCTACAGCTAGGATAAACAGGAGAGGGGCTAAAGGACAACCCTGCCTGATGCCCGACTTGACTGAGATTGGGTTCGCCAGATGATTTTTCACAAGAAATTCCGCTGTTGTTCCCGCATGCAAGTGATCCATCAAGTCCACGAATTCATCAGAGAAACCAAACATCGAAAGCACTGTGAAAAGGTAGCGTCTATCCACTGTGTCGTATGCAAAATCAAGAAATAATACTCCGGCACTCTGTGCTGCTGATACTTTCTGATTTTCTCGGTATGATTCGAACGACGCCTTCATTAATATTACTGCTTTGTCCATTCGTCGCCCTGATACAAAACCCTGTTGAGTATCACCGATTAAATTTGCCAAAAACAACTGTAACCGTCGGGCCAAAATCTTTGCAAACAATTTATATCCTGTTGTCAGTAATGATATCGGACTGTAGTCTAGTGCATTACTTGAATCTCCTTTTTTTCGTAACGGTATGACCACTGCTTTTAGAAAGGAAGGTGGAGGCTTGCCTCCTAACAGGATATCATTAAACATCGTAGTAAGTGGCTCCACTAAAATTGATGAAAAGTCCTTATAAATATCGTTTCCAATTCCATCTTGTCCAGCTGCCTTCCTACGGTCAATGCTCTTTATCGCCCATTCTACATCCTCTGAGGTGATCTCCAATAGTAACTCTTTATTCTAAAAATCAGTCACCTTCCGCTTGGCTGGTATATCCACAAAACGTCCGACTTCTTTGAAAAGATCCCGACCAGCAACCTTTCTGTGACTGAGTCCAAGGATACCCGACCATGTTGCTGCAAAACGATCCGGAATCGACAAATCCGCTGCGAAAGGTGGCCCCGTAGTTGCGATAATTTGGGTCACTGTCTGGTCTCTCTCCCATACGGAGGCTCTCTTAAATAACCATCGGACATCTGCGTCAGACCTGTGCAAACGAGCACCTCTGCGTATCGACCTTTCTTGGTGCAAAATTCCGCTATGGCGGAGACTATATGTTTTCGTGTTGACGCGGTCTCGCTAATCGTCCGTTGCATGTGGTGCACCCTCTTCCTGCGCCGACGTGCAACCGTTCGACGAACTTTGAATACCACTTCGCGAAAAAAGTCCATCATACCGTCCCAATTTCTAATTGCCTTGGAATTCCATTTCTTATCCTGTAAACGTTCCAGAATCATTGTTTTAACGCCATCTGTCTGTGATCCGGGGAATGGATAAGAAAATTTACAGGCGGCTGGGAGACTTCGTGAGACACTTGGATCCTTCAGTAATAATCCAACTTGGTTATGATCTGAGAAAACTGGTGGGGGCTCAACGTCTACTCATACCACCCAGTTAATCCACTTTACGGACACATAAAATCTGTCAAGACGACTGGCTTGTTGACCTCTCCAATAGGTAAAATGATCTTGAGGTTCCAACTTTAAATCTGCCAGCGGAGAGATCATTAATTGCCGAGCATCCTCCATCTGCCATTCTGTCACCACTCTTTGGAGAGCGGTGCTTTCCGGACGTACTGTCCGTGTTCCGCCAAGTCGATCTAGGGCTGGGGTATCAACACAGTTAAAATCCCCGCCCAGCAAACAATGTCGTGGTTGCCGTAAGAATAGTTGCCGAAGTGAGTTATAAAACATTTCGCGTCCTTTGATGTCACTCGAAGGTCCGTACACATTTAATATTATGCTCTCCTTCCACTTCAACACCTTAATCGATGGGACCAGTATTCTTTCTTCCAGGGTATAACATGGGTGGCTATAGTCGGAGCAAGCAGGATAGCTACTCCACCCTGCTTTTTCTGAAACACACTCCAATAAGATAGTAACCTATATTGGTCTATCTTCCCCCATAATAACGCCCAATGCTTTGCCATCTCCTCGCTTTCAGCGAATGACTTAATATGCGTTTCTTGAAGTAAAATCATCTCCGCCGGGTTGTTCGGATATCCACGTCTCCAGGCCGACGTCCAAGCTGTCACATCTTTCTGTACAAATCCACGAAAATTTTGACTAATAATTGTGTAGGTGTTGTGCTGCTTGTATCCATTCTTGTCTTGTGATTTGGCAACATATTCCATATCCTTTAGCATACGATATTTCGCATATGCTTCAAGGTTATCCATTTTAAAATACGTATGGTTTTTGACAGCTTCCATGTCGGTGCCCATAGTATTGGAGCAGACCCTCATGGTCCTGATGTGTATTGTCCTGGTCATTCGTCACTTGTAGGAGAGTCGTGGCGTGACAGAATTCAAATAATTCACGCCATGCTTCCGGGGCCCCATTTTCAATCAATTGACCCCTTTCTGCATAGTCTTGACGTATTTCCACGACCTTTAAATGTCGTTGTAGAAGGCACATGATGGTGTCATTTGGATGATAATCGTCCCCAACAAGAGCTGCAATCTGTTCTGCAAAAACGTGTGAACTGATTAACATCCCAGCTAATTGAATAACTTGTCTTGGGGCTAGCAATTTCAGAATCACGTTTCCTCCATACTGCAACTTGCGTAGTCTGGTCCATTCCTGTGTACTGTTGATTATAGCTGTCCGCTGCGCTGAACCAATCATTACCATGAATCTGTGTTCCCCCACTCCGAGAACCACTGTCCTGTGATGTCCGCTAACACTACTCTTTTTCCTGCTTCAATGACGTCCAACCAACATTGCTCCCGCCAATGCTTCGTTAACTCCACTAACACACTTGGGTGCACACTGTCAAAAATGTAATCGAATCCCGGGACATCTTTAATTAAATGTAACAAACGGTTCGATTCATGATAAGCTGCCTTTACCCAGAGTGTCTTTGTCGAACTGACCAGGGGGAAAGGAATTCCCGTTTGCTCTTCCCAGTGCGGCAATAATTTATGCCAGGCAATTTTGAATTTATCTAGTGACATTCTTTCAGCTCCAGTGTTTCCAGCACTTCTATCGAAATCATCCATTAGTTCCCGAGGGACAGGTCCAATCTCCATTGGCTCCGGTTTGGGTTCCTCCCCCTCTCGTCTACATATCCTTTTTGGAGTCTGGTTTCCATCCTGTTCAGACACTTCCGTATCTTGCGAGCTGGGCGACATATCAGACTCCTTGTACTCCGAGCCCGAAAGGGAGCCATCCGTGAGAAGCAGACATTCAGATTCAGTTTGGTTTTCCATCCACACTTTTTCATACCATTGATTCAGGATTGGTGCTAAAATTTGATACTTTTGCAGAAAAAACTTTTGGATATTGGGGTCCGACATGTTGGCCCGCATCATCTCTTCCTGTTCTGGCAATGACAATTTACTCACCGTGTCTGCCAAGAAATGCAGTAACTCACACATACGCGGATCTTTCGTCATGATTATATCCGATATATTACATTTTAATCCGTGATGAATAGGGGGCCCTTAGAGTCTGCCCGGTAAATCATCGAAGTTGCCCTCCCAGTCGTCCGGATCCCAAGGCGACTGATTTCCATAATTCGATATCAAATCTTCACTTCCTGTTGCAAGTTCCAAATAATTGCTTTGTCCTGCTGAGCCATCGGAAGATGATAATCTTCTGGAGCCTTGTCATCTTTAAAATCCTCATCTTCACTGCTTCCATCTGTGGTGAGCTGACCCAGAAATTAACGGAATAATGATAGTGGACGCCCCCACCTGATTGGTGGAAATGTCGCCCTTAGCTGGATGCCCAGACCGGTCAACAGAGGACGCGATCTGAGGGCCGCCGGATGTATCTACTAGCGGCCGGACGGCACCTGGCCTGGAATCAGGCCGGACGAACGCGACTGAAGACGTGGATAGTTGGGCTAGCGGGTTAGGCGGACGGAACGACCGCGGATGGCGAACGGCCGAGGGGCGGATTGGTGGCGGATTGGTTGGAAGGTATGAGCGAAAGGGAGCCTGAAGGAGGATGAGTGTTCTAGTGGATGAAGGAGGCACCCGGATCGGACGTGGAGCTACCAAGGAAGTGCTAGGGCCAGCGGCCAGGGAGCTCATATGGATGGCCATCCGGCCGAGCCGGCCGGGTTCGATGTACCAGCCGGACTGGTACCAGCTAGGTTCGGTGTACCGGCCGGGATGGTACCATCTGGGGTTGGTGTACCGGCCGGGCGGGTACACAAAATCGGAGTTAACCGGGCTACTTCGGGTAAGACACATGACTGTTCAGCCGGGCTATTTGGGGTAGGTTACACAAAAGGGAGTATTGGATATAGGATAAATCAGTATACGTTTCGCTTTCTTAGACACAAGTCGCTTTCATTGGTTCACAGCAGAGGGCTAACAAGGTCCCCTCTTGCTGCTATTGGTTTGCCCGGGGATGGTTAAGTTAACCCACCGGAAGTCCCCTGACCGGGAGTCGCGGCGTCTTCGTATACTCACCTCAAGTCGCCCGTGTTTTGAACACGGTATTAAGTATTGGGAAGTGGTGACATTTTGGCCTTCTGTGGAAGAGTGCGGAGTTATATCTGCTTTACTTACACATTTGGATTCACCCTTCATTGTTATTCGTTTAGCTGGCCGATTGATTATTCTCGGTCCAGCCGGCACTATACAAAGTTCAAGTATAGTATTGTGGTGGAGCCGATTTCCAAATCCATGACCGAAGTCGTGGGTGGAATCCGGATACCCACTGGCCCGGACGACCAACTATCGGAGGGGGTACTCCGTCGATCCTGATCAGCATCGGAATCAGATGAATCACCATTGTGGTGACTGATCTGATCCTCCCGGTCATCTGGCCGGTCTTCATGCTCGTCAGGATCTATGTTTAACTTCATCTCACCTTGTGTACCCGTCGATCGGGGCTGATTACACTCACTTAGGTGGACTCGGTGACGAAAAGGATGATCTTGATCAGGTCGGAGGGTTTGACCTTCTCGAGACGGGGGGTGTCCTCGGGTGGAAATCTTCACCGGAGAACGGGTTGGGGTCGACACTTATTCAGTATCTAGGCACTGATCAAGAAAGTTCGTCTGATCAGGCCAGCCAATGAGAGAGAGATATAACGAAACCAAGAAAACGCGATCAATCCACGATCTTCCACAGTAATCCACAAACGTTATCTCCACAAAACCTTTACCAATATTATTAACGTGTTCCAAACACGTGCGCGTTGAGGGTGAGGTTCGATCACCTAAAACAAACCCGTCGGGGGCCTTCCGGTAAGCCAAAATGCGTCTAAGCGCGTCTTAACCGGGAAATAGTTGAGCAAGAGGGGACTAATCAACCCTGTGCTCCCAATGACCGCACACGTGGCGGAGCGACTCTTTGCTTTAGGGGGAAAATCTAAACCTGTTATTATATATGCAATGTCCTATACCTGTGTACCATACATCAACTCATGCCTGACCTTTACTTCGAACCTATTTACTTCGTCGCACGGTTGCGTAACACCCTCTTGCCCATCCTGGCTGCACCTTCAAGCTGATCTGTACCGCTTCTGCCCTGATCACGACCCGACTCTTCAAAAGATCTTCGACCCATCCTGATCTTCAACAAACGACCTGGAAAACACTTGAGACCTGCTCTTCAGCACTTGTTCACTTCGTATATAGTCCGACCAAACCGAGAACTTACTTGCCCTTGCATATCAACGCTGATCAGGGGCTGATCAGCCCTGATCACGATCGCCATAGTGATCGACCAAGTGATCAGGTGGTGATCAGGCTGATCAGCCCTTGATCACCTCGGGAACGCTCTGGGTCATCATCATCACGACTCAATTCATCTTCCAAACCACGCTTCCGATCTTTACACTCCGTCAGGACAACCATACAACACCGATCTCGGCTGATCAGGCCCAATCAGGCCTGATCAGGCCTTGCCACGTCATCTTCGGACAAACCATAAGTTATCATCACCCACGAACACCGATCTCGACTGATCAGGCCTGATCAGGCCTTGCCACGTCATCTTCGGACCAACCAAAAGTTCACATCACTCACACAACCTGTCACTCCACATGCCCGATCTTCATTTCTCATCTGATCTTCATTGCTCGGGCATGACAGACCGATCAGGCCGTAACTTCGTATCATAGTCAGCTTCAACCATTATACCATTCAGAAATCGGCTGGTCACCTGCCCTTGATACGTCATGTCACCAGTCACTCTTTCTTATTTCATCCACGTGAACTCCACTTAGTGACTGTAATACCGATCGTGATCGTGATCTCCATCATTCCGCCAGTGCCTGGGACTGGGCTTAACGACCATACTTGGCTGATTTCTCCACGTCGTGAATATCCGTTGGCCACCACCTTTTCTTCTTAATCGGGATCAACCTTTTCCCACCCATCAACCGTCATATGTTGATGGGTGTTCCATCGTCACCAATCAACGGCCATGTGTGGTCCACTTCAGTCCCAATATTTTCCGATCGCTTCACCACAGCCGCCCCTGAGACTAACTGTAGCCGCACAACGACTGCAGTTCGACTCACTCACTTTTGAACTTCCTCTCTGGTGATCACCATGGCCGACGCAAGCCAATCTCCTCTTCCCTCTTCATCTTCTTCGGCTGCCCGCCCGATCGCTTCTTCGTCCTCCGTCTCCAGCTCGGCTACCCCTGCGATCGCCCCGATCACGACTTCTACGCCGATCACGACCAGCCTCATCCGTCCGACAACTACTCTCGCTTCCTATCGACCGTCTTGGAGCCTTCCTGCTCGATCTCCATCAGATCGCCCTCTTCGTTCCTTGGAGCAGCTCGCTCGCCTGATAGATGGATCGGGTCCATTCACGTTGGGGCCCGTGGAGGCTTGTCGGCTGCGATCGGAACTCCGAAGTGCAATTCCCGAGTTGGTTTCTCTGTACGATACCAACCGGGCACTTACGGCTGAGTTATCTGATCGTCGGATCGCGGCTGATACCTCGGCACGTGATTCCGCTGATCTGGCTGCCCAGCTGTCGGCTCTCCGGCTAGATCATGACCGGCTTGGCAAAGATCATGACCGGCTTGACCAAGATCTGCGGGACCTGACTGATCGCTTTCAGGGTGTGACGATGGAGCGTGATCAGTTGTCGGCTGACCTCGCTGCTCTGCGACTTTCCAAGCCTTCGGACACCGTCGCCTCCTTACAGTCGCTGATCGACTCGCTGACTATCACCATCCGTGATCAGGGTACGTTCATCTCATTCACTTCTTTTGTAATCCGTATTTGACTCTCCATGTTTATTTCCAGATGAACGTATTGAGGCAATGAAGAGTTCGATGGTCGAGATGGTAGATCATCTGCAACGCATCGATGATCACCGTCTCGACCGTGATCAGCTGCTGCACGACAAGATCCGCACTGCCGAGGATGTAGAGCGTCGGGAGATCGAGGCTCGCTATTCGGATGAGCAGGTCCAGCTCTTGACCAAACAGCTTTCTGATTCTCGCATCGGCCGCACCGATATACAGAAGAGGTTGTGCGAGAGTCGGAAAGTGGCTGAAAATTGCCGGCACGAACTTAATCTTGCTCGGGTCAAACTTGAAACCCTAGAGCTCGATGATCGCGCCTGGCTTCAGCATAACGCTGACCTGAAAAACCTCGCGGTGCAGACCATGGATAGGTGGACCAAACCAGACACCGGTTCAGGGTCAGTTCGGACGGCCTTGCAACGGCTTCCTGGGTTGATCAGCTCGTTTACTCCATCTGGCACACCGCCACAGTCGCCAGAGTTTGCCCCGCCTTCGCCCGCGTCCTCGGTCGCTTCTTTGCCTGTTCGTAGTGCTGATCAGCCCGTGATCAGCACTTCAAAAGCTCCTGCGTCATTTCAATCTCGTTCACCAGCGACTCCAAGATCAGCACCTTCGGCCTCGAGTTCTGGGAAGCGTAAGCAGACCAGCTCGTCGAAGCAAAAGATGATTCCCGCCAAGCGATCACGTCTTGTGATCGACTCGGATGACGAATCAACTGATTTGGACGAGAGGACGTTGTCTGTTCTGTCCCGATCGCGCAGCACTGATCGCCGTACGCAAGCACCAAGTTATTCAGGCGTGAATTCGCTGGCCCAGGCCGTTACTTTGCTGGAGTCAGATGACGACGATGACGATGATCTCGAGGAGGAACAACCGGCTCAAGCTGATCCTGACATTCCTCCGACGGCCACTGGGGCAGCGATCGCCCCGCCACCCAATTTTACGGGCGTTTTCATCCCGGCGGATCAATCGTCGATCGGAGAAAACGACTACAGCTACAATCCGAACCAACCGTTCATGGATCTGTATGTTGTTATGCAGGGCAAGCCGACTTCCGCTCACATGGCCACACGAAAACCTTGGAGTGGTGATCAGGTCTGGGATCTGACGCCTCGGGTTCTCGAAGTGCGGCAGAAAAGCGTCCCTCGCTTGTGGTCCCGCCCGCCAGGCTGGATCTTTCCGAATAGATCGCCGGCACCCAAAGACAAGCAGTGGCAACCAAGGTTGCTGACCAGAGGTGCTATCGAACTTATGATCGATTCAGCACCCTGGGATGTCCTCCTGACAACCATGCCCGGGCTGACGTTTCCTGATCGCCCTTGGTTTGTCGAGCTACAGGGACGCCTGGCTTTATATTACCAGGAGCACGTGCAAGCGATATGGGAGGCGACTCACCATTTCCCGATCACGACGGCGATGCGCAAGGACGCGTGGATCGAGCACTACCATCATGCTCGCAAGCGTCGACGTACCAAAGCCGGGGCTGCTTGGGCCACGATCTGCGATTATGTCGTTGACGGAATCCTGCACGGCGAGTGTGATCTGGACGTGTTCCTGTTCCCTGGCGTCCTGCATTTAACTGTTCGTCGAGCGGGATCGCGAGGACTCAAGGCTGACGGCGGGGATTGGTATCCCGGTTATGGGCACATAACTCCGGTCGCCACACTGCGTGATTGCTTGCTCTGGACCGATCAGCATGAGCCTTGGCGAAACCAGTTCCGATCGAGTCCCATGGATCATCCAGGGTACAAGGTTTCTCGCCTGCGCACTAAATATGGCCTGTGATCGTCGTGATAACCAACTTTTATTTCGTTTTCCATAATCACTTAATATATCACGACATTTCTTGATGATCTTCTCGTTCCACTTTCGTATATCTTGTTCATGTCTCATTATCGCTTCCATCTTGTATGTCGATCGCTCTCATGCGTACAGGTATAATTCTTGAGTAATATATATATGTATATGCATCCGTTTCTTCCAAACCAGTCCAACCGCCCTGATCTCCACTTGCCCGATCATCATATTTGCTGATCAGTCACAATGTGTCAACCCAGGCTATTGAGATTCCTGGTTACCCTCTTCGTGGGTTTGCATCACTTCAAATCGATTCCTTCTCACCCGATCACGTTCGAATTCTCTCAATAACGCTCCACAGTTCAGATCACGCTCATCTATCCACTCGGGATCGTCATAACCCTTCCAACGAACCAAATATTCACGGTGGGTCCGGCCAAAACGGGTCTTCTTGCCTGATCGGGTATTTAAAACCTTCTCCACCTCGAATTCGTTCGGGTCCAATGTTCTTTCCCAACTATCTTCGGGTAAGAGAGCCTCGTCAAAATCAAACCTTGGCTGATCATCACATGACAGCCTAGGTTTAGGCCGATCAGGGTATTCTCGGACCAGTTTCAACTTCGACAAGTGAACAATCGGGAAAATTCCATAATCAGTACCCGCGGTAATCAGCCGAGCGGCATGATCACCGATTAGTTCGGCTACACGGAACGGTCCATGTCACAAATGTGCTAACTTCTTGGCATATCCTTCTTTCACGCGATCCAAGTAAAACCAAACTCTTGATCCTGGCCCGATATTATGCGAATCGGCCTGATCATTGTTCCGATCAGCTCTTTCTTGGATAGCCCTTCGTAATCGTTCGTTGACTTGTTCCCGCGCATGTTGGTAGTGACGTTGGAGTCCCATACGCCATCGACGAGCTTCGCGATCTCGACCTCGTGTGCAACCAACAGGGATCACCGACTCGATGGTAGATCGGGGGTCCCAACCATATGCCAGATAGAATGGAGTATCTCCCCTGATCCGATCAAACGAGGAATTCAATGCAAACACCAGTCTCTCCGCATATTCATCCCAATCTTGTTGCGCGGAGTCTGCGACATACATCTTGATAGCCCTGGTCAACGTTTGTACCATCCGCTCGGCTTTACCATTCGCCTGTGGACGGTACGCCATGGTCGCGCTCTGTTTCTGGCCAAGCATCTGATTAAAAGATCGGAACACTTCGGCCATAAAACCTGGTTCACGATCATGCCTGATCACTTCACTGGCTCCAAACCGTCGAAACACACATTCTTCGTAACTGCAAGCGACTTGTTGAGCCGTTCGTGTAGATCCCGCTTTCGCGATCACCAATCCCGTGAACAGATCAGTCCAGATCAGCAACTCGGTATTGCCTTTGAACGATTTTGGGAGGGACGGTATGTGATCCATCGCGATCACTTGGAAAGGGTAGGTCGCCTGGATATTTCCAGGTGATCTTCCCCGGATATTTGGCATACCTTTTCCAGTTTCGCAATCCGTACATGTTCCAACAAACTTTGTATACTTCGATATAATCCTCTCCAATGGAAATGTTTACGGATCCTGTGGTACGTTCGTCCTACGCCCTGGTGGCCACCCTCCAAACTGACATGATAATGATGTAAGATATCAGCTTGTAAAGTCTCCGGGATCACGAGTCTGGCCGATCGGTCCAAATCCGCATCGGCCTGATCAGCTTGTACATAGTAAAACAATAGATCGTTTTCGTCGATCTCGTAGTTAGACGCGATCTTGGCACAATCTTTTGCCTCACTCTGGCTCAGCTTCTCCAAATCACCCTTTAGAAACGCCTTCAAGTCACCGATCCATTTTTCCTCGTCTTGAGCCTTGAGAATTCTTTCGATCCGCATCTCTTGTACTATTTCCTCTGTCAGGCTTTCGCGAGAGGGTGATCTGTTGGGTGGTGATCTGGTTCGTGATCTCGTCGTAATCAAGATCTGGGCTGCTACTTTTTCATTTTCCACACAGATCAGCTCAGGCAGCCTATTGATCTCCACCAGTTCTTCCAACAGCGCTTGATCAGTGACTAGTGATCCGGCCTGATCACGCATAGCCATAGTTGCTAAGTGATCTGCACTCCGATTCCAATCACGTTTCACATGCAAAAGATCATGTCTTGGCCACCCACGTAAAGCTTTCATAACGCGATCGTTCAGTAGTTT
>MIQA02023206.1:0-21313 GCA_001887855.2 Sclerospora graminicola | reverse complement strand
CCTGGGATTTATTGTGTGACAAAGTGGAGAAACTGATGGTTACGTGTGAAAAGTGGAATCGTTCGATTAGTGTGGTTAAGAGTTTCTGGGGAAAGACTAAGGTAACCTATCTGGGTCATCAAGTGTCGATTGCCGGATTGGAGGCTAACCCGAAGGATTTGGAGTCCTTGAGTAATCTGCCTTTCCCGCGATCTCTAAAGGCTATGCAATCCTTTTTGGGCAGCCTGAATTATTACAGTCGGTTCATCGAGGATTTTGCAGTCTATGCGGCGGTCTTGTACGAGTTGCGGGAGGTGGATTACCATAAGCTGAGAGAGCAGGATAGGCAAGCGGAGACGCGGGCCGGGTCGGCAATTTCAGCCAATGAGGAAGCGCCCTTTTCGGGTGGTTTAGCCAATGAGGAAGCGCCCTTTTCGGTTATTTCAGCCAATGGGGAAGCGCCCTTTTCAGGTAGTCCAGCCAATGAGGAAGCGCCCTTGTCGGTTATTTCAGCCAATGGGGAAGCGCCCTTTTCAGGTAGTCCAGCCAATGGGGAAGCGCCCTTGTCTGCCCAGACAAGCGACCGGCCGCCGGACCCCGGCGCGGCCGGCCCGGACGATCACGTGACCCGAGCGATGGTGGCTTTTGGCATGTTAAAGGCGAAGATGGCGACCACACCGGTCTTGAAACATTTCGATGTTGATAAGACTCCGGTGGTCATCATCTACGCTAACAAGTGGGCCATCTCGGCCGCTCTCGTGCAAGATCATGATGGAGTGTACTCCCGTGACCTTCACCAGCCGGACCCTGAAAGTTAATGAAGTTAATTACGGATTGGTGGATAAAGAGGTTCTGGCTCTATTACGGATCTTGGATGTGTGTTATACTATGCTGGTGTCTCGGACTATCAAAGTACTATCCAGACGGTCGACCCTGTCATGGCTCCTGACAGCGAATGGGATTGATGGCCGGCTGGGGAGATGGGCGGCTCTGCTGTCTCAGTGGTCCCTCGAAGTGATTAAGTGTACTAAGGGGGAAGAAGAAATTCTGGGCACATTGGCTGCCAGCATTACCCCCAGGGCAGAAGTGGAGGAAGCACTGATAGCGATCGCACCTCGGAAGCAGCCTCGACAAACTATCGTATTGCCGCCGCCAACAGTGGGACCCACGGAGGAACTAATGGTTTTGAGTTTCGATGGGTCGGCGAGTGTAAAGAAAGGGGTTGGAGCCTATAGTGCCATTTTGTGGAAGCTACCCGAATGGAAAGCGATCGCGGCCGCCTCGGATTTCACGCCTGGCATCACGGTGAACGAAGCGGAGTATAGAGGACTGCTGCTTTCTCTGGATCTGTTGGCTGGCCGGACACAGGGGCGGATCATCATATGCGGTGACTCCAACCTAGTGATCCGACAAATCACCGGAGAGATAGATTGCAAGGCGCCGCGGCTGAGACTGTTAAATGATCGGGTTATGTCCGCCTTGCGGAGGTGGCCGGAGCACGAATTGCTGCACGTCAAACGAGACTGGAATAACAGCGCAGACCATCTGGCCACCTTAGCCATGCGAGATCAGACTGGACTCACCGTCTCGGAACCAGGATTGTTAGACGAATTGGCGGAGATGAACAGACTGTCGGAGATAATCAAACCGGCCGCTAGCGACGAAGGTCCCTCGCCCGAATCCAGCCGTCCCGGGGAAAAGGAATATAACGACCGCGACTGGGAACAGGACGTCCACGCCCGATCGACCCAGGAAGTACCCTGCAGCAATAAAAGGCCCCTCTAGGTGGACCCCGAGCAGGCCTGGCGAAGCTAACCACGGTTAGTAGTCAACAGTGAATGTTTGGAGTGGGAACGGATGGATATATTAAAAAAGGAAAACTGAGAGAAATAGAAGAATTAAAGCAAGCCCGACTACTCATCCCCGTCGACGATTATACTTGCCTCGGAGCCGAGCCACGCGAAACCCAGGGTGGTCGGAGGGCCGTGCGCGGTATTGATTGCGCCAAGGATCTTGCCGGTCGATGGCCGCCAAAGATTGAGAAAGAGAGGTGGTCTGATCCAACGCACCTAGGCCGGGATACCACGTCCCTCCTTCCGCTGCACATCCACTCCGGCGGTTTGGCAGATGGAGCATGAACGGGAAGAGAAACAGGTCCAAGTCACATTCACCATCCCGGATACCCGCCATGATGAACGCGCACAGACGGACCCACGCTTCGGAAGCTCGCCCCCGACGATTCTTGCGGGCAAGGGAGTACCTGCGGAGGGACTCGTCCGCTCGCTTGTCCTCGGCCGAGATGTACAGGAAGTGGGTAGATTCCCAGATGGCCCAAGCGTGAGTCACGGTGAAATCATGAAGTCTCGCTTTGAATTCCATGAACCATGGATAGGATGGAAGCCCCATATCCGGCATCTCGGTGTGCAAGATTTTCCAGGGCTCGGTCTCCATGAGTGTGTCGATGGCGCCCGACTTCATCAGGTTAGGGTCCCAAGCCTTTGACGGTGCCTTATAAAATCGTGGGAATAACCAGAGATGCGGACGGGACAGAGATTGAGCAAGTTGGGAACTGGAGATATCAGCCAGGCTGGTATTGCCCAGTTGCTCGACTGCCCAAGGCAGTATGGCAGACCGATCCGCCCCACTGGGGAAACGCCCTCCCGATAACCATAGAAGCGGAAGTTTGGGAAAAGAGGGCGCAAGAGTAAGAGTACTCCTCCGGACTCTAGACCTGGCGGCCGGTCGCTGAGGTCGGCGTGTAGTACGCGACCCGGCCGAGGTTGAGCGTCGTTGTCTGGCCGAAGACTGGGGAAGAGGTTCCTCTGAGTCACTCAGGTCGGGAGGGGTCAACCACTGATCCGGGATGTCATCGTCGTTGTCCTCCACTTTCTCCTCGGCCACTCTGTCGGAACTCGAGTTACGCGCGACCGGAGCGGCCGGGGCGTCGGCAATGCTAGGAGGCAAGGATGGGTCAGACGGGTCATGCTCCCCGGAACCAAATCCTGCCGGCGGCGGAGTCTGCAGATCTATGATTTGATCGGATCCCACTGGACTCGTCGTCCGCTTACCGGAGCGGGAAGGGCGGCGACGGGTATCCGAGCGAGAACGGAGTAATGCAACGTTGACTTGCTGATTCTCGTAATCCTCGTCTTCTTCGTCATCGTCATAGATAACCGAAGGGGAGGATGGTCCCGAGTCCGAAGAAGAATTAGGGGACGTGGCCGCGGGTTCAGAAGAGGGCACGGCCGCTGACTCAGAAGAGGGCGCGGCCGCTGACTCAGAAGGGGGCGCGGCCGCCGACTCAGAAGGGGGCGCGACCGCCGACTCAGAAGAGGGCGCGGCCGCTGACTCAGAAGAGGGCGCGGCCGCTTCTGACTCCGAGTCCTCTTCAGAGTTAGAACTAGGAGTGAGACCGGTTCTACCGGGAGTGTATTGAGGGGATGGAAGAGGGGACCGCTCCGCGAACAGGCTGTCCTCGCTCTCCGACCCGGGCTCTTCCCCGCCGTCCGACTTGTCTGGAGAACATTGGCGCGAGGGTGGGGATTCGCTCTGCTTCCTCTTCTTAGGCGGGCTGGCATCAGCCAAAAAGGGGCTGGAGCCGGCCGGACGTTTTTGCCCCTGCGATCCTGCCGGGGCGGACGAAGAGTTGGGACTGGCAAGGGGCGAGTCGGAGACGGCGGGAGGTTCCTCAGGTTCCGACCCCGCTGCGGCAGGCAACGGGGTTGGGTTCGGCGGAGAGGTCTTCCACTGACCCACCATTCCCAAGACAGACAAGACGGATTCCCGTACTTCGGGAGGAGCTCGAAAAAGGGGAGCGGCTTGGCTCTGAGTTGCCTCGAGCTGGTTTTGGAGTCCACACAATAAGGACCTAAAACGATCCTCTTTATCCAGCATGGCATGACAAACACGGTCCGCCCGAGCCAGTATGGCATGGGCGTCGGAATTCTCCTGGCGGGCCCGGTACAGCTCAGAACGCAACTCCTGTTGCCGAGAAGTGGCTTCTTGCAACTGCCGCTCCAGATCCGTGATTTGGCGAAGGGCCTGGGCGTGGGAGTCGCGCAGGTGGTCGCGGCTGTCCCGCGCCTTATCCAGGTCTTGGGACACCTGGCAGAGCCGGGTACGAAGATGCGTAAGCTCCCGAGACATGTCCGGAATTTTGGCAGATTGCTTTTTCAGCTCTTCTAACTGTTGAACTGCGGAGTGACAAGAAAATGAAAACTGTAAGCAACTGGGCCATCGCGTAAGAAGAGACGAGGCACTCACGCTGAAGCTTGGATCGTTGGACCAGTTCCTGATTAGCAGACCGGAGAGGTTCAACGACGTCTTCCAACATGCGGAGGCGGTTACGCTCTCCTGTCAGGATGGTGACTTGGCTCTTGAGATCGGCCACTTGTTTCCGGAGATCGATTACTTCCGGAGATGGGCCCCGAGCGGCGGCTTCGTCAGCCCGGCGGTTGGCAGCGGCAAGTTGCCGAACCAAGTCGGCCTGGATCTGCTCCAAGTCATCCACCTGGGCGGTCAACATGTCCAGCCTCTTTTCCATCCCCGCTGTCTCGGAGATCGGGGCGGATGGCGCGGCCGCTCGTTGTAGAGCGTCCGTGAGTTGACCTACAATGGCCCTGAGGCGGGTCACCTCATCCTCCGCTGCTTTACGACCAAGTTTCAGTTCGGCGACCCGGGGGTTCAGGCGGTCCAACATCGCGCAAGAAGTTTTGAAGCTCCGAAACAGAGACTCATAGTTGTCCTGACAGGATCGAAGCTCCTCCCGAAGGGAAGAAACGACGGCTTTCAGTCTGTCCCGTTCGCCGCAGGTTTGGCCGTGAACGCGGAGCGCGGCCTCGGCGTCAGCGGACGACAGCACCAGATCGGGAGTGCGAGACGATTTCGGCGGTTGTGCGACCTCCACTCCGCTGGCAGGCGAGTCGTCGTCCACGAGAACAAGACGGCAGACGTTGGCCTTGTCGATTTGCAAGACTGGTGATTAATCAAGACAATGTCAGTATTGGTGGACATGCAGGCTAGCCAGGGTGGAGACCGACGGAGTCCATGGAGATGTCATAAAGTGGTGGGATGACGTACCAAAGCGAGGCATGGATGAGCGGTATCGGGTCAAGTAAGTTCGAGTGAGATCGTGTCCCGACCGTTGTGCGGCCGTGTCGCGACTCAGGGGCGGCTGTGGTGAAGTGACTTATAAAATAATGTAAGGCACTTTCCAAAGGGCGCATCCTGATTGGTGGAAATGAGGGCCAAGGGTGTAGGCGCCGGATGGTCGCCGCCGATGAGGTCTACCAGCGGCCAGGTGGCGCCAGGCTAGAAACCACGTCGGCAGACCTGACAAGGGGCGAGGATAGTCGGATAAACGAGCTGAGCAGACGGAAGGACTATGGAGGTTGGACGGCCGAGGCGCGGATGGCGGACGGCCAAGATGGCGGACTGTTCGTAAGGATGGAGTGGAAGGAGCCCGGAAGAAGAGGATTGTTCTAGTGGAAAGAGTATGCACCGGGATCGTAGGAAGGGCTGCCAAGGGACTGCTAGCGTCAGCGGCCGAGGGGCGCGGATGGGTGGCTATCCGGCCGAGCCGGTCGGGTACAATGTACCATTCGGACTGGTACCATATGGGTTCAGTGTACCGGCCGGGTTGGTACCATTTTGGGGTTGGTGTACCGGCCGTACCGGTACACAGAGTCGGAGTTAGCCGGGTTGCGTGGGTAAGATACATGACTGGTCAGGCGTGTTATTTGAGGTAGGTTACACAAAGGGAGTATTGGACATAGGATAAATCAGTATACGTTTCGCTTTCTTAGACACAAGTCGCTTTATTGGTTCACGGCAGAGGGCTAACAAGGTCCCCTCTTGCTGTTATTGGTTTGCCCGGGGAAGGTTAAGTTAACCCACCGGAAGTCCCCTGACCGGGAGTCGCGGCGACTTCGTATACTCACCTCAAGTCGCCCGTGTTTTGAACACGGTATCAAGTATTGGGAAGTGGTGACATTTGGCCTTCTGTGGATACACATTTGGATTCGCCCTTCATTGTTATTGGTTTAGCTGGCCGATCGATTATTCTCGGTCCAGCCGGTACTATACAAACTTCAAGTGTCCTATTGGTTTAGCTGGCCGATCGACTATTCTCGGCCCAGCCGGCACTATACAAAGTTCAAGTATATTACCCAACGAGCTCCCCGGTGACGATTTCCGCCCAGGAGCTACCCCTAGTCCTACACTTCATCTCCCTATTGGACGGATTTACACTTTTCGCCCTAGGGTCCATCAAGAGAGCTAACCACCCAGTACTGACGGGTACACAAGGTGAGCTTTTAACATGCAACATTCGAGCAGTCGCGATCAAGCGGATGGAAGCGACCGATCCAGCCGGCCTCAAGCCGGATCGGATCATGACTCGGATGGACGGAGTACCCCCTCCGGTAGTCAGTCGTCTGGGACCCCCGTGGGTGTTCGCGTCTCAGGAAGATTTTCTGAGAGCGACTACACCACATTCTCAATGGGGTTGAGGTCAGGTGAGTTTGCGGGCCACATCAGCTTTTCGATCTGCCTCAATTCCCGCCACTCTTTTGGTGCTTTAGAGCGGTGGACTGGCGCTCCATCCTCCATCAAAATACCGCCGGAAACCTTGCCGAGAATGTTGAGCAAAACCTTGTCATAAACAATCTCAACAAAATCGGCCGCGGTGCGTCTTCCCGGCGGCATGATGACCAACTGGGACTTCTGGTCATTGGCGAAGGCTCCCCAGACCATCACCGATGTCCTCCCGGACTTGAAGGATGGCGTCAAGCAGGCTGGCGAGTACTTTTCGGCTGCTGTTCGCCAGACATGGACAGTGCGTGAATTCAGCCCAATTTCGAAGGTTGATTCATCCGTCCATAAAACCTTTTTCCACTGAGCAACTGTCCAGTATTTATGCGCCTTGGCGAACTCCAGCCTCTTCTCTTTGTGCTTGAGCGTCAAAAAGGGCTTCTTGACGGCTACACGGCTGTGGAGCCCCTCAGCGTGCAGCGTGGTGCGGACTGTGTTGTAGTGAACTTTGGTCGGCATTTCGTTCGTGATGTCCACAAGCGATGCTCGTCGATTTTTTTTCACGGAACGCACAAGTGACCGAACGTCGCGTTCCTGAGGAGACTTGGACCTTCCGCGTCGCTTTGGTGTCGTAGGGTCCTTTTGAAGTTTTTTACAGAGTAGACCGTGGACACGGGTACCTGCAGCTGATTGCTGATCTGAACACCTTTCACCCCACTGCTTGCTAAGGCAATGATAGAGGCTTGTTGCGCCTCACTCAGCTGCTTCCCTGAGCGTTTTTGCGGCGTGGCGTTGCTGGTGTGGCCATGGCAGTTGTTCAAAGTTTGGGGATTTTTTTTTGTTGGTGAGTGGGGGAATGAAAATCACGAGTTTTATTTGTAGGGCACTGTACTGTGCACACTTAAATTTTTGAAAAAAAATCTAGTGTATACCACATGAAAATCTCATATGCCTCGAAACTGCTCCAAATATAGGAGCGTCGCCTTTAAGATATCGTCGTCTATAAGATATACTTTAGAGTAAATCCTGATTTTGTGCTTGAGTAACTTTTCGATCTTCGGGAATCGTCATAAAAATCCTTACAAAGTGGTATTACCGGTAAATACTTGAAGAAAACAACTCCTTAATTTGGGAGATACCAAAATAGCGGTACAAGGTACCAAACAAAATGTAAGTGGAGAATCAGCTCTGTCGAAGCAAACGATATGTGGACGCAGAAAAACAATTAGGGAGGAATATATGAAACTAATATGCAGTAAAGAGTCGATGCTTCTCTGCTTTTCAAAATGGTAGTTTAAACTTTATTTTCCACCGTTCAGCAGGCCAAAACTGCTCCTCTTTTTCCTTTAAGGCCTCCCGCATAATGCCTACTGACGTTCCTTTCTTTTAGAGCGCCAATATGCTTTATGAACGCGCTGGAGCTATCTTTCAACACCGCATCGACCTTTGATTTCCCTCAACTCTTGGTTTCCGTGCGCAAATAGACACTCCTGTACATTGATTGGCACAGTGTACCGTTTACGGGGTACAAATATGGGTACTATCCCTAACATTAAATACAGTGTCACGACGTGTCACGACTTTGACCTTCAGATGTTTTTTGGCCCGTCTTCGTGAGTGCCTGTCTCACCGCATTTGAACAGCCAATCAAAACGCTTAGAGGGACTGTTATAAGACCCTCTTGCAAAATCGACTCTAGGTGGACCAACATTTCTGGAGGCGCTCTAGCTGTTGATTGGATTGCTAAAATGTATCACTTTCATGGTTTTTGGCGAATCCAGTATGACTTTGAATTTATTGGGGATGTGTCATCATTGGCAACAATGAGAGTGGATATCCAATCATAAAACTTTAGTTTTCAAAGAACGTTGATTGGTCCAACCAGCGCCTCCAGAAAATTTAGTCTGCCAATTGGGGGCCTCCTGTCAATTTGAAACCGCTCCTGGTTTTGCCCAATAAGGGTTGACAAAAAATGGCAGCGTACCAATTGGTAGAAATAAACAAAATGACAGCGTACCGATTGGTAGATTTTGTTTTGCTGATATTAAAAGGGGTAGGTGTGGTAAACGTGATACAAAAACTTATATAAAAAGCGGCCCCAAATTGGCATTTCGTACTTTTGCGAATCGCGAACAGAAAGAGTTAATATTTTTTGATGCATTAGCCCATTAGCGATAGATAAACGGCTATAAGAGATCCTGATTAGCTGGACTTTTACCCAATATTTTTTTGGGACAGATTAAAAATAGGTGAAAAGATATGACTACAACACTGTACGGAAATTAAAGAAGGCCCCAAATTGGCAGTTTACCTTACCTAGAGTCGATTCTGAAGAGGGTCATAGTAATATAGATTTACTTAATGATCGCAGTATTAATACCACTTCGAAAATTACGGAACCGCTTAAACAGAAACTTCTTTAAAAAAGTCCATCCGATGACGACCTTGCTTGAAATAAAATAGTGATGGGCTGTGTGGATGTGCTCAATCCAAAATTTGCTAAGCTTTACTTCTGACACCATTTTAAGTTAACAGAGTAAGCCTTTTTGCTGCTTCGATACGCCACGCTTGATAGATGCAAATCAATTTGTTTTTAGGAAGATAGTTTTGATAAATTTTAACAAGCCTCAAATATAAAATAAATCAGGTCGTCGCGTTTGCAATTTATGTAGCAACAAAATGTAGCCCTATAGTCTTGTCTCACGACTCAAGACGTGTACCTTCTGGACAATACATTTGGTACGGCCTACGCTCGGGTTTCCCTCGCCACACCCCGTTCACTCCGATCTTTTTTCTCAGTATCATCTGAGACTTTCGGGACAAAAATTCCTTGTGTGCGTACCCAGTACAAAAACCATTCAGCAATAGGATTCGTGGTCAATGTTCGTTGTTGCAAAACCTTTCTAATGCGAAATCTCTCTATTAGTGTGGTTTCGCAACTCCTATTCCATACCTGTACCCACAAGCGGTACAAAACGAGTACAAACCCTCTCGTAGTCGGTTCATGTACAGGATGGAATCCCGGATCCAATCCGTACATTTTCCCATCATTTTCGGATGACGATGGTAAAATGGGTACATGAACGGAACTCGTTCCGTACGTACCCTGGTCGTACCCTGGTCCATACGATGAGGGTTTCGCAGACCAGTTCCGTCTGTTCCACTCATTGTATTAATTTCCGTTCGTGGCTGATTCCAAATTTGTCACGAAAAGGGCACTGATATTGACATTTACCAACTTAATAATACATTCAAATTGTCTTTTGCAATTCAATACTTGCGCCACAGTCTTTCTGGAAGATAATGTACAAATCTGGCTCCGGCTTTTATATAAGTATGATATTATTAAGTCATTATCACTTTTAGCTAATTGTTTAGTTGATGCCGTCTATTTCGATTTGTTTTGCAATCTTTTAAATTGGATCATCTGCAGTGGGTTTAGGCTTTGGAATACTGTATTTCCCTAGGTGCTGAACCCGGGCACAAAAACAAATCAACAATTGACTCACAACCCTTTATCACCAACACATTCTTGCATTTCCGTTATGCCTCTCAAGTCCAGCGTAGCCAGCCAAACAATGTTCTTGTCCAAAGTACTGCTCTGTGTCATCTTCTTGCTGGCATCGACAAGTTTGACATCCGCGATATCGACACCGGAGGGGTTCAAACGAAGCCCAGATGCGGCTTCAAACGGAGAAGTGGTCGACCGAAATCTAAGAAGTGATACGGTATCGATGCATGACAAATCTGAAGAGCGCGTACCAATTCCATACCTTCGAGTACCTACCTCCGAGCACCTTCCACCAAACGCTCTTTCTGCAACCAGCGAGAGTCTCCCGAGGTTTAATGATGCTGTGGGACGTGGTGAGACTACGTACCTTCAAGTCGCGAAAAACCTTGGGACTACTTACCTTCATGGCGCTCAAAACGTCGGGGCTACATACCTTGAAGCCGCGAAAAACCTTGTGACTATTTACAGTCAAGCCGCCCAAAATCATTTGATATCAAGTCTTCCTCCGTCCGTAGTTACGGCCGCAAGAAAGATCACCACGCTCGTCGTTTACGCGCTCAGCAAAGCATCTTTAGTCACCCCCGAAAAATTCATTGAGAATCTCCTTCGCAAAATCGATGCGAAACACATACACATAGATGATCTTCAACTTTGGATGGGTTATGTGTATTATTTTACATCACGAGAAAATGCGAACCAGATGATTTTATCGAAATTGCAATCCAAAATGGGAGACATTTCAATGGCGCTGATGCTCACTGAGGCAAAGAAGGAAGATGGAGCGAAAGCTCTCGCGACTGAGCTAGAAACAATCTTGTTTAGTAATTGGTATGATCGACGAATCCACCCAAAAACAATTGACGAGGGGCTGGAAATATTTCGTCGAAACCCCGGTGTACCGCGACAAAACATAGAGGAACTATTGAAGAACTTCAAAGTGTATTACGAAACCAGGCAGAAACAGGCGGCGGACGTAGCTGGCCCGTCGGAAATCCATCATCCACCCGTGGCCGACGCTGTTTGAACAGCATTGTCCAGTACTGTATCCAGTTGAACCAAACTAAAATACAATTTGCTGTTGATATGACTTTTTCCTTTGCACGTTGTCTCGTATGCTGTCTGAGGAGGACGCTCGAGCTGTTTCTCCTGTGAAGAAACAAATTGAGCGTCACTATACCGCCTTGGAAACGTTTTTATCGAGCAAGTAGACAGTACTTTTAAGACACGCTGCAACATAATGTTGAAATGCTGCTTTCTACCTGATAAATTGGTACTGTAGTGAAGGAGCTGGAGAAAACGTGACTGTGTTGTCACAGCAAACCAGGATCAAGAATGAAGGAGAACAAGCGCAGCAATTGAAAACAAACCTGTACGTCATGAAGCCAATGCTGGAAATCGCATAGCACCTACTACTTGATGATGGTGCTGTGATATATGGGGAGTTTGATTTACGAGACTTGACTTTAGAGCCTTTTGATTCATGCGTATAAAGATGCAAAAAAATGTATGATAATAGAAGAAAGTGCAATCTCCGATGCGTAGTTCTTCTATGTTGGTCATCCATCATACGAGAAATGTTAATAATCACTAAATACATACTATATGTACATGTACACTCTTATTAAGGAACGGCAAGAACAGAAGCATATTCGGCAAGAGCAAATTGAGCTCGCCAGGTTGCCTACTGTGTTTCGTCTAAAGAGTTTATATTATGCGTACAAATGTATTGTCTGAGGTGTTCGAATACGTAGGATCTAACACTACAGACGAGACCGTACTACGTCTACGTGTACAAGCGCTGACATGCATGTTGTGACCACCTACGGTGAAAAATATTTCTCACCGTTTATGGCTAGGCCCATTCTTATTGCCATACTAATTAGCTCCTACCGGTAGTTTATTTACTCTTGGCAGCCACTTGTTTATAGAGGAAATGACGAATTTAAGAATAAAACCATCATTTTCTCTTGCTGTCAAAAAATTATTACACAGAACAATACTAACCAGTATTAATCCGCCGGCAATAAGAATGGGTTCGAGGGAGTCGCTCAGGAGGTAAGTATTCGATGTTCTGTTTACTCGACAAATAAGAAAATATTTATTATGTAAAAGTTAAGTGTAATTTCAGCTAAAATACTACTTAACCTAAAATTCACAATATGCAAGAAACCACGATAATCTCGTTAGCAGGAATTTAATGTCAGTTTTCATCACAGATCACATCATCCCAAATTCCAACACTCCTTCCGAGAGTACCGGGGCTTCGTGCGCAAGATGCATCAGCGTAAACGTAGGAAATGCCTATTCAATAGTAGAGAGATAAACACATAAACGTAATACACCATTCACTGTAGCCCAATTTGTTTGCACAATTCTTCAATTCTTGGCGCATGTAGTGTCTTCGTAAGTAAATCCGCGACCATACTTCCACTGGACACATGTTCTGGCTCCACAATTCCTTTTTTAGCGAAATCCTTTAAAAATTTCAGTTTCACGTCGATGTGCTTGGCACTGGTCGCGCTAGTTTCACTCTTGAGCTGCTTGATGGCGGCTTGGTTGTCGATTTTTAATACGATACGTGTTCTTGTCTTGATTCCAATTTCTTCGAATAGCTCTTCAGCCCTAACGCCTCTCCTCCGCCTGCAGCAGCCGCGACAAACTCCGCCTCTGCAGTCGATAATGCGACAGATCCCTACTTTTTGCAATTCCACCCTGCTATAACTCCACTTACGAAAACCACATTCGCACTGACACTTTTACGGCCTTCACGGTCAGCTGCATAGTCGGCATCACTATAACTCACGATTCGTAATGGTAGCTTCAATTCGTTATCTCCACGTAAATGTAACTTCAGCCCTTTACTTCTCTTCAAGTATCTCGCTATTCTTTTTGCCACTTTAAAATCGCTTAGGCTTGTTGCGTGCGTGTGCCTCGTTGCACCGTGCACGGAAAATGAAATATCCGGGCGAGAGACTCTTGAAATCCATAACAAACTTCCCACGAGAGACTGAAAATCTTTTATTGTAGGCATATTTCCACGAGATGTTGTCGGCAATAATTCATTTGTGACTTCCAGGCTTGAAAATAGGCGTTCTTACTTCGTTTGTTTCTTGTAATCCATGCTTGTCGAGCATCTCGACAATGGTTCCTTCTTGGTCTATGGTGTATCCGTTCGTAGGATCCCCTAATATTCTCATACCGATTTTTTTCTACATTGTCCAGATCTTTCAACTCCAATACTTGCATGTCCTTGGAAACTTCATCCGCAAGCCTTGTTTCCGTCGCCGTAACCAATAAATCGTCGACATATCACTATAGTTCCTTCGTCATCAATTCGTACAAAGACGCAAGTGTCTGTCAAGCACTGGGAAAAATTCATCTTCATCAAAGTTTCACACAACAATTCATACCACAGTCTTCCTGCTTGTTTTAGACCATAGAGATTTCTTCTAAGCTTTAGCATTAGCTCCTTCGAACTTGTTGCATCCAGTTTTTTCAGTGTTTCACCCGATATTTCCATACCTCGAGGATCTGTAAGTAGATATCATATTCCATTTCCGTAGCCGCCTTCGGGTAGGCACTTGGTACGTCACCGTGCCATGCTGGCACAATCCACACAATAGACAGTATCAAAATAATCTTCATGTTATTAATTTCCATGACTGTCGAGAACGTAAAGAAATAATTTTCTCCATATATCTGCTTATCACCACGAGCTACCAATCTCGCTTGTAGCGTTCCACCGTACCATCGTCCTTAAGTTTGGTTTTATAAACCCACTTGGCCGGCAATGTCTTCACTTCATTAGTCTTCTTCATTAATTCCCATGTTTGCAGGTCTTCCAAGGCTTTTTATTCTGCTTTTCCGCTATCTTCCATTTCTCGGACTGCCTTCCCTTGTGAGCCTCGAAATAGCTTTTTGGATCCGGGATAACAAACATTTTTCTATTATCCATATTGTTCGTATCACTAACTACAAATGCAAAAAAGAATTTTCTCCACTCGTTTCATTTGGTTCATCATTCTCACTTAAAATGTCTTCGTCGTTTGTTTCATGCTGTCTTTTGTTCTCTTCCAATTCAATCAACTTCTGTGTCTTCTTAACCTTCCTCGTTGATTTTCTCTGCGGGACTTCTTGCCTTGACTTCTTCTTTTGAACTTCATTGTTTTCTCCTTCGAGACTGCATTAACTCCACTGTTTTTGTGATGTATCTCCACGTCTTCATTCATTATGCGTGCCAGCTTTTCGTTCTCTTTATCACCCACTATCTCCACATGATATACGTGTCCAGTAGTTGTAATGGGGTGCCATTACATAAGTGATATTTGAGTAGAAATATCACAGTTCAATTTCAGACTTAATACCTAAAATGTGAATATTGGATTATAAGTTGTCATAATCCACTTTGAGAACAGATTCTGATATTATCGAATCTAACAAGTAATCTAATGATAAAAATATCATTAGATCAGTTTATACTACATGTTACTATGATTAGTCTAGGTCTAATTATACTAGTTAGCTCTTAACCATTCATAAATATATTCACTCTTAAACTTACCTTCTAGTACTCAAGCACCCTTAGGTATATATAATAACATATATATATAGTTAAGTGATAGATTAATTAATACACTAACTAGTTTCTATCTAAGTTTATCTAAGGTAAACTAAGGAAGACCAAATTTACATTTGGTCCTACACAAACTGCACGCTTCCTCACTGCAATCTTACAGTGTAAGCCGCGTAACAGTAGCCCTGTTACACCTGGTAGCCCTTTGTGGTCCGTCTAAACGACCACTGTTGACGTGTTCCGTTAGTTAACTAGCGGGACGAAGGTTTAAGAGCCGCTGGCTGTCATGACAACAGCCAGTGAACGTGAGCGTGAGCGTCAGCTCGCGCAAGACTTAGTTATGGAAAACTTCCCTAACTGGCTGTGATCACAGTGACCGAGATGATTCGGACCATAGGGCCCGAAATCATCACTCTCCTCCGTGGTAAAACCTCGGAGGATGCTTTAGAAACGGTTTCCCGAAAATGTATGTCGACCCTCAGGTGCGCAATGCAATATTGCGCTCCCAAACGGCGGCGGCAACAGCAGCGCCCGCACCTAGTGCGAGCGTTGAAGTAGTAAAGGCGCGGATTCCGCCCTTTACTGGCGAAGGGGGTGAACCCCTTCGTAGGTGGTTCGCAGAGGTGGAGGATGCTCTCTCTGCGCAAAAGATTGTGGACCCGCGTTCACAAGCTTATTTCGCCACCACATGCCTAGGCGGTCGCGCCAGGGCATGGGCGATGAGCCGCAGATCCACTGACGGATCTGCGTTCCTGACGTATCAGGATTTAAAAGCTGAGCTAAAGGTCAACTTCGAAGCTCCAGAAATGGAACTTAGCTGCCGTGAAGAGTTTATGGAGCTCAGGCAGGGCAAATTGAGCCTACATGCGTACGCTCAGAAAATACAAAATTTGTTATCAAATATTGTATACGAGTCGATGCCCCCTGCCATGCAGGTCACCGCCTTCATGAAGGGACTGAATGACGGTCCCATCAAACGGAGTCTCTATCGGGTTCCCCCAAAGACTCTGAGGGATGCTATAGACCAAAGCATCCGGGAGGAATTCAGCATGTGCCAATCAGCAGCGCATGCTGGGGTTAGTCGGAAAGCGCAAGCGCCTTTCGACTTTAACATGCCGCCAATGCAGCATGTTAATACTAACCAAAACTTCCAATCGAGACGAAGTTCACACTTCGTCCCGAGACACCCACACCCGCGTCAGAACGCGGGCGGAGGAGGTCCAGAACCTATGGACCTATCGGTTGCAGTTGCCTCGACTCCGAGGCAACCGAAGAACAAGAAGTTCCTTCGCTGCAATCGATGCGCGAAAATGGGCCATTACGCCCATGAATGTATGGCGCCGCGTCCGGCGCCACGCAGTCAGCGGACTGGACAGTCTGCTGGCAAGCGACATCAACAGGGGCAACCCTCTGTTGATGCAAAAAACGTCAACAACCAGTAGGGGCGGGGCGCCCTACTGGACGGGTTATCTCACATGCCGACATCGGGCATGTGAGGATAATAGCCCCAGACGGAACTATGTCCTGTCAACGTGTGCAGGGTGAAGAGAAACCTCTCATCACCCTGGAAGTTAAGCCGCATGGAAACGATGTCCCCATGCGTGCTCTTTTTGACACAGGAGCGTCAAACAATTTCGTTTGAACTGAGGTCCTAACGTCGTTGAACTTCGAGGAGATAGAATCTCCAAGAAGCATGTTGTCAGTCCGGTTAGCAACAGGTGCAACCGTGACTATACCAAAGCGTGTAATTCGCACACGCTTCGAGTTAGACGAACTGTCGTTCGAGGACGAATACATCGTCCTCGATCTTGGCGACAAATTCGATGTTATCTTGGGCATCCCTTGGATGTCCAAGCATCAACCAACGATCGCCTGGGTTAACCTGTCGATCGACTGCGGCGGTCTCACAGGATCTGATCACCCAGTAATCCGGTTGTATCTAAGGATACAACCGCAGTGTCAGACAGTCTGGTGGGTAGCGATGGAACCACCAGAACTAATCCGACTAGGTCAGCGGATAGTACACCCGCTGATCAGAGTCCAGAGGGACGCGAACACGCGACGAACGAGTCGCTGCGTGTCAGTAATGTGTGCAACACGGGCGCAAAGCACTCCCGTGTTGTAGTTGCTACTACGACCGATGACGGTCGTGGTAAAGAGAATGCACACGCGGTGGGAAACACCCACCGTGAAAAGAATGAAACCGTCACGAAAGCAAATGACTTCCGTGTCGAAAATAAAGAACTCACGACTAAGAGCAGTCGTGAGTGCATGAGCACCATGGTAGACAGTGGTCACCATGAAGAGAAGGCCTTGTGCACGAGTGATGATCACCGTGCAACAGATCGGACGAGTGCGTCTGATCTCGCAGCTGTGTCCGTCGAGACGATCAACGTCCTGACGCAGACAGAGACCGGATTAGCTACCCAGTCTCTCACACTTGACAACCCTCCGAACTTAAGTTCAGATGTGATGGCCCTTCCAGCCTTGAGCTGGAAGAAGTTCGTAAGGAACTTGCGAAATGATCAGATCGAACAGATCTGCGTCATTGTCGCATCTGATGAGGTTGTGGATATTTGTGAGCGAATATCCACTTTGCAATTAGAAGGCATTGGGAACGAACTCGTTCCCAATGAAAAGAACGTTGGGAACGAACTCGTTCCCAGTGATCAAACCAAAGTTCAGCGCTTTGAAGCGCAGAGCTGGGAGTCGCTTAAGGCGACTTCTCCGTACTACGAGGTACTTTGGGAATACGCTGACGTATTCCCAGAAGAAGTACCTTGTGAGCTCCCTAAGGATAAGGGAACTAGGCACGAATTACTGCGTCACGTGGCAATGGCCATTGCCGCGTGACCAGGTTAAGGCCATCGACGAGTTCTTTGAAACTCGTCGTAAGGTGGGGCATGTGCGGGAGTCTACCTCACCGCACTCTAGTCCCACCTTTTGCGTTAAGAAATCCACTGGTGGGTGGAGAATTGTTCATGCTTTCAATAAGCTGAACGCAGCCACGGTACCGGCGCAGTCGCCGATACCGCGGAAGGATGTCATCATTGATGGTATGAGCGGGAGCACCGTTTTCAGTGCTCTCGACTTGAGGGATGGTTTCTACCAAATCCTCATGCGTGAGAAGGATATCCCTCTCACGGCTGTAAGCACCCCAAGCGGTATGCTTTGGGAGTGGCTTGTGATGCCGCAGGGGCTTCGAAATGCCCCTGCCACCTTCAACAGATGCGTCACACATCTATTGCGCCCGGTGCGAGAATTCGCACCGAGCTATTTTGACGACGTGTTCATCCATAGCAAGGCTGAACATGGCAAGACTGATGTAGACATTCATAAAGAACATCTACGTCAGGTGTTAGAGCTTATGCGCAAGCACAAGCTCTATGCAAATTTAAAGAAGTGCACCTTTGGTGCACCTGAGATACCCGTTCTTGGCTGCTTTGTAGGCAAGAATGGAGTGCGCCCCGATCCAGAAAAGATCAGGGTGATCGTTGAATGGCCTCCGCCAAACAACGTTAAGGAACTTCGAAAGTTCCTTGGACTGGCGACATATTTGCACAAATATTCGTGTAATTATGCCGGTCTGATCCGACCTCTTTCCCAATTGTTAAAGAAAGATGTCGAATGGCGCTGGGATACCCAGTGCCAAGATGCATTTGATGCAGTCAAGCGTAGCTTGACTGAAGCTCCCGTCTTGGCAATCGCCGATAACGAGCGACCGTTCCACGTCGTTTGCGACGCGAGCGATTTCGCCATCGGCTGCGCCCTGATGCAGTGTGATCACGATGATCGTGATCGCGTGATTTATTATCAATCGTGTCAGCTGCGCCCAGCCGAGCGCAACTATCCGGTGCATGACAAGGAACTCCTTGCCATGAAGTATGCGCTGGCAAAGTTTCGGATCTATCTCTTAGGAGATAGACCGTTTGTGGTTTACACGGTCCATGCGTCGTTACGCACGGCCGTGAATTCACCTCACATCTCTCAAAGAATGGCTCGTTGGCTGTCATTCTTTGCTGAGTACAACTTCACGGTTGAATATAACCGGGAAAGTTGAACGTGATAGCGGATGCGCTATCACGACGCCC
Source organism: Sclerospora graminicola (assembly GCA_001887855.2). NCBI lineage: Eukaryota > Oomycota > Peronosporomycetes > Peronosporales > Peronosporaceae > Sclerospora > Sclerospora graminicola. The sequence goes on along the minus strand of MIQA02023206.1, from coordinate 2,628 downwards.
CGATTACGAGACGAAACCGTCCGTAATCGAGGCAACCGGTGCAAACGCAATACGTTGCACTGCTCTGTCGTCGTCACTTGTGCGACAAGTACGTCAAGCGTACGAAACAGACGAGGAAACTCGCCTGCTGATTGATTACCTAAGTGATCAATCTGATCGGAAGCGCAAGGAACTTCCAGAGTTCCTTCGCGCTTGCGTGCATCGTTATCGATTGCACGATGGTCTGTTGCTTTATAGCACAGACCAAGATGATGTTAGTCGCATCGTCGTTCCAAACGACGATGATCTCAAACATCAACTTTTGTTTGAGTACCATGATGCACTGATTTCGGGCATCAAGGTCGAGAGAAGACGTATGCTTCTTTCGCTCGCGATTTCTACTGGCGTTACCAGTATAAATGGGTACGTAAGTACGTCCGCGCTTGCGAGATATGCCAGCGCGTCAAGCCTGCACAATCCGCGCAGGCTCCCCTCCAATCTCTGCCGGTTCCGACAGAGTGTTGGAAGTCCATTTCCATGGATTTTATCTTTGGTCTTCCGGCTGTTCACAGTCGGAAAACAGGCATAGTGGTCTTTGTAGACCGCTTCAGTAAGACGGTTCATCTTGCTGCAGTGTCAGCGAATGTCACCGCTGCGCAAACGGCGCGGATATTCGTTGACACGGTATTCCGCTTACACGGAATGCCGGAAAACATAGTCTCGGATCGTGATCCGAGATTTACAGGGCGTTTCTGGCAAGAAACGTTCTCGTTATTGGGCACGCAGTTGAAGATGTCAACCGCGGACCATCCGGAAACGGATGGGCAGACTGAGCGTGTTAACCGCGTTCTCGGAGACATGCTGCGTTCTTACGCGCATGCCTTCGAGCAGTGGAGCGACTATTTGCCACTCACTGAGTTTGCAATAAATAACTCGGTGCATGCTTCTACTAAGCATACACCGTTCTACGTGAATGCCTTACGGCATCCACGAACCCCGGCTTTACTTGGCGGTACGCCAAATCTAAGTGGGGGAGGGACCCGCTCAAATTTCGAGCGAGTCGATGCGCAAGTTGCAGTTGCAACTTGCGAAGAAACTGATGAGTCTTCTACTGTTACCACAGAAGAAACTCAAGCAGCTTCAGAAACTGAAGCTGCTTATGCGGAATATGTGTCGGCAGCAATGGCTGCAGACAATGAAAACAACCCATCTACTGCCAATAAAGCAGTAGATGAATTCGTATTACAGCGCCAAGCTGTAATACGCTATGTAAAAGACGCGCTTGCTTCCGCTTTTGACAAGCAGAAGCAGAATGCAGATAAAAACGGAAGGAAAAACATAAATTCCTTTCAAAAAGGTGAATTAGTTATGTATCTACAACTAATCTGCCTACACATGCAATCCCTACACGGAAGTTGCTCCCTAAGTTCATTGGGCTCTTTAAGGTCCAAGGTGTTAAGGGGAATGCCTACACTTTAGACATTCCCGCGGCCATGCGCCTCCACCCAACGTTTTACGTTGGGAGGCTCAAGCCGTACCGATTGTCTACGTCTTCGGACGAGACGCGTCGCCACGGCGAATGCCGTGCTTCTTCAAGTCTCCCAAGAGAGACTTGTAATCGGTCTCCAACCGATGATGGGAAGTCTGGAAAGTTTCCATCTCCGACTTTTGTCGATCGATCTCCGATTTTTGTCGAGCGATCTCCGACTTTAGTCGATCAATCTCGAACATCAGAAGATCATTCTTCTTCTGCATCACGACATGCGCGTTCAGAATGTCGCGAATCTCGTCTCGATGACAACGATAAGTTTTCATCGAGTGGCACATGTCCTCGCTCAAAGCGTTACAGTGCTTCTCAAGCTTGCGGAGCTGGTAACCATGCTCCGCAACAACAACGCCGAGGGAATTATCAGCCCCGCCGCCCCTGATTGACAGTCAGGGGAACAAGCGTTACATTCTCGAGCGCTTACTTTCGAAGCGCTCGGTTCCCTATAAGAAGGGGCAGCGTACCGAGTACTTGATGCGATGGTTGGGATATTCCCAAGAGTTTGACTCTTGGGAACCGATTGAGGTGCTGAGGGCGGATGCCCCTGACCTCCTGCGTGAGTTTGAGAAGGATACTTCTCCTCGAACTCAAAAGAAGCGTCAACACTAGGTGTTGATGTGGGCGGCACGCCAACACTAGGTTTTGGTGGCCGCAAAGCTTCGGTACTAGGTACCGATGCTTTAAGAGCATCGATAAGGCTCTTAACACACGCGGGTACTGAGAAACCTCGGTACCCTCTTAGCTCCTTTTCGGTTAAACGAGGAGCTCCCGCAGGACAACACGGACACTTCATGTTCGAGGGAACCCCGCAAGAGAATCCCTCTCTAATGCAAGTGAAATGGATAAACTCCATTTTACCTGTGCGTGAGTGCTTTAAGAAGCGCTCGCGGTTTATGTGAATTTTCTTCACGTAATCGTCGGGACCTTTGTTGTAATTCTCAACAAAGGCATTCCAACTCTGCGTAAGGGCGTCTTTATCGTCCCTATTCTTTCGCGACCCTTTCCGGTTCGTGTAATAGCGAGCCTGAAAGAAAAGGTCGATGAAGTACCGACGTCTATCGTCAGTACTACGATCAAAATGACGATTGCGAAGGTCTTCGCAA
>MIQA02023205.1:0-28605 GCA_001887855.2 Sclerospora graminicola | reverse complement strand
GATCACCTAAAACAAACCCGTCGGGGGTCTTCCGGTAAGTCAAAATGCGTCTAAGCGCGTCTTAACCGGGCAAGAGGGGACTAATCAACCCTGTGCTCCCAATGACCGCAACGCGTGGCGGGGCGACTCTTTGCTTTAGGGTGAAAATCAAAACCTGTTATTATATATGCAATGTCCTATACCTGTGTACCGTACATCAACTCATGCCTGACTTATACTTCGAACCTATTTACTTCGTCGCACGGTTGCGAAGCACCACCTTGCCCATCCTGGCTGCACCTTCAAGCTGATCTGTACCACTTCTGCCCTGATCACGACCCGACTCTTAGAAAGATCTTCAACCCATCCCGATCTTCGACAAACGACCTTGAAACCACTTGGGATCTGCTCTTCCAACACTTGTCCACTTCGTATTCAGCCCGACTAAACCGAGAACTTTACTTGCCTTTGCATCTGGACGCTGATCAGAGACTGATCAGCCCTGATCACGATCAGCATAGTGATCAGGTAGTGATCAGGCCGATCAGCCCTTGATCACCTCGGGACCGCTCTGGGTCATCATCGTCACGACTCAATTCATCTGCTAAGCCATACTCCCGACCTTTATACCCCGTCAGGGCAACCATATAAGACCGATCTCGGCTGATCAGGCCTGATCAGGCCTTGCCACGTCATCTTCGGACAAACCCATAGGTTATCATCACTCACACAGCCTGTCACTCCACATGCTCGACTTCATTCCACATCTAATCTTCATTGCTCGGGCATAATCAGCCGATCAGGCCATAACTTCGTGTCATGATCAACTTCAACCACCATACCATTCATAGATCAGCTGGACGGCTGTCCTTGACACGTCATGTCAGCAGTTGCTCACCTCATATTACATCCACAGGAACTCCACTTAGTAATTGACATAACGATCTCGACCGTGATCTCCATCGTTCCATCCGTGTCTGGGACTGAGCGTAATGACAGTTCTTGGCTGATTTCTTCACATCGTGAATGCCCGTTGTCCGCCACCTTTTCCTCTTATCTGTGACCGGCCTTTTCCCACCCATCAACCGTCATATGTTGATGGGTGTTCTATCGTCACCAATCAACGGCCATGTGTGGTCCACTTCAGTCTCAATATTTTCCGATCGCTTTACCACATTGTGGTGATGAAGTACTACGGCGGGTTTGACATGGCTCTGTCAGCCGGCGGATGCGGTATGGATCAAGCCTGTTAAAGATCGCTTGAAGCGCTATTGGTTCAGCACCTAAAATGCCAGCTAGACGATCACCGAAAAGGAGACGATGGGCATCCTTCTTCATGACACCACCAAACCGAGACATTGTGACAAAGTGGGCCTGTGACGCGTGGGAGGCATCAGTGAGTCGGTCATCAGAACTGGATCCAGCAGTGCAAGCTCCTTCCGGATGATGGCGATGGTGCAGCAGAAGTGACGAGAGCGCGGAACTTCAGAGATCGATTGACGAGGTTGTACTTGGAGTTGGAAAAGTTGTCTGTAGTCAATCTAGGTGTCCGTGATTCGGAAGATGTCATAGATAGTATGCATTTATCGTTGTATTAAACTCAAAATAAAAATATGCACCGCAGTGCACCAACTTTCACCCCTAATTTCACAAGGTCGATTGTCCACTAACCACAAAATCTTCACCAGGTGACCACCCGGCGTCCCGAGTGGAGGTAACCTCAGTTAGCTTTTGGCAGACTGTATCTGTACTTGTGGATTACTTGGTACACACTTCGATCCCCACATCACGCATAAACAGGTTAGTGTGTTACACATAATTTTGAGTAGCCCACTGTGACTTTTTACGAGTGCTTGTCATAGGCGACCACAGCATTTTTGACAAGGTTGGTAGTACTGTGAAAACATAGGTGTCGCCTTTGACATGCATTTTACGGTATCGATATTGGGTTAAGAAAAGGTGCAGAAAATCGCAAATTGGGCGTTGCCGAACAGGTTATTTTTATGGGGATATTCCAAAAGGTTACTCAAATCCATAAACTTCGTCAAAAGCTGACTCGAATGGTTTTAAATGGTTTTAAATATTTTACATGTTGTTTTAAACATTTTTACACGGGAAGTTATGGTAAAATACGACTAATACGGTTACTGTGCTTTTATGAATAACAAGCTGTTCCGATTGGGTTACAGTTTGAATTGATCAAGTATCTAAAATACTCTCATGAAACGCAACTCATGGGCAGAGAGTTGATATGCTAAAGGCGCACCGCGATCTATAATGACCATCACATTTTATGGGACGTCGTCATTTTTAATAAGTTTTACGTCTACACCTTTACCGGCCTAAATGAAAATGTTTGCAACCAAAGTAGAAATATCCTCATCCCAAGTTAAATTCAGAGGTACTGCACCACGCACCACTATGCGCAGCTAACGCCATCGTTAACCAGAAATCCGTATTTGATCCAAAAATGTTCAAATATACTTTTTGATCTTATAAGGGTTTCCCGTGTCGACAAGTACCTGCGTAACCAAGGCTCTACCACATCCAAGATTGCAAGAATTACCACTAGCGCTCGGCCTGGACTAAGCACAGCCGAAATTTGCTTTCACGAACGAGTGTTGAAAAGTTGCTGTGAAACATGACATTTATGCAAATTCGAGTTTTCGGTAATTTTCGATTTGGTGTAAGTAAATTTAGGTTGATACCTATTTTTATGTTTATCCTATTTTGGACTATTACACAAAGTTACAAGAAGTTTAATATACTTTATATTAGCTACGTTCATGCTTTTGTCTGCCTTGGACTGCATTGACTCGTGGATATTGAAGCATTTTCGAACTATTCGCTAAGGAGACAAGGTTATTGACTTCAACTTCAAGGTATAGCAATTTTTCGACATCTCATTGGTCACTATTATGTCCACGCTACATTGTGAAGCATTACCTACCTTTGAAAGAGTCCGAAGATACAATTCCACAACAGAAATTTACTTCCCACACTTGAGCCCCGTACACCTTGGGCTCATAAAAAACCTGTAGGAAAATTCACTTGCCGACAACCGGTTAAAAGCTTGTGTATACATGACTGGTATACTGGTGTGTAAAACTTTGGTATACCGGGAAGTGCTTTAGTCAGAAGTCGCTTGTTGTGTTTCTTAGCACCGTCGAGGGCGCATTAATGTGCATACCGCTCCCTGAATAAATAAAGGGAATATTCCAAAAGGTGACTTAAATCCAAAAACTTCGTGAAAAGGTGAGTCAAATGGGTTTAAATGGTTTTAGCTATTTCTTACATGCTGTTTTAAACGTTTTGACACGGACTAAGTTGTGGTTATGCGCTTTAATGACTAACAAGGGGGCGTGTTACGTGAAGTGATGGTGTGTATATCCCAGGAGCGACCTAAAAAGGCAAGCGATTTTTTCCATCTCTTACCCAGTACTTGCCTTCACCAAAATAACTTTTGGAACAGTTGATTACACTCACGAAAGCGGAAAGTTATTTTTTCATAGTTACTTATTTTGATAATGCTGATGTTTTGAGATTCATCAACTAATTAGATGATCAGTTCCTACATAAAAATTTTATAGCACCCATTCTTTTGCATCGCTTGCTTTTATATAAACATAAAAAGTATGCATTTCACTACGCTTTATTACCTGTACATTATAATCCAAACTTTGGGCAATGGATAAAATGAATTATCCAAAAATAAAATAAACATTTTACCGGCCTAAATGAAAAGGTTTGCAACCGAAGTGGATATGGCAATTTAATCAAACGTAAAATACGAAAGGTTTCCAGCCAAAGTGGAAATATCCTCATCCAAACAAAATGTACTGTACAGCAAGCTTAGTATTATTTTTTTATTACCGTAGAATGGGCAGTCACAGATCTGTAGATTGCTCTCAAATTGCATTCGCAAAAATAACATGGTAAAGCTAAATGCCTCATTATGATTACTTGACTTCATTCCATTCTGACACTAGGTAGCAACGTACTTGTCATAAATAACCACGATCCAATTTTTAAAGGCAAAACAATATCTGGAACCGCCGAGTCAATGGCGGTCGATTCGATTTGATGCTGGAGCAGGCAGCGAATCAAAATTTCTTTGGACCCCAACAGTCGGATCAGCTATTTACCATCAGTACACTGCATGGTCTCGTACACGAGCTTTAAATCACCCTGCAGCTCGATTTCCGTTGCTTTGTACGTGCCAGGGTTTCGAAATTGCATGCAATTTATTATAAGTCGCATACTCACATGCAAGTTGCATGCAACATTGCGTGAATAACACGTGAGAAACGAAGCCGAGCAGGTAACATAAACGGGATCTTACAACGTCATAAAAGGGAGTCACTATGGTTTGTACCCCAGATAGAGTAGGTACATTGTGCCAGTCAATAAGCATGAGACAGTCTGGATGAGCTAGTCCATGACCTCAAAGATTACGTGAACCCCCCCCCGCGCTTTCAAGTGCTGGACATGGGAGGAATGGCGGTGAACGGTGTGGAAGGAGTTTGAGTTTGTTTTCCATTATGGACTCGGAAGAAGAAAGCGAGATAGATGCGGCTGCAGCGAAAGATTTAGCTACTAAATCAAAAGCGTTAAAGTACATGGATCAAATCCGAGGCAAGATACTCGCTACTTTGGAAGAGCTTGTCATTTTGAAGGGGGAAGATGTCGCTGCACAACGATCCGTCTGTAGTCAACTAGTGTATATCGAGTGCCCGCTTTTGATACGCGATGCTACACGAGGTTCCTTCCTCAAGAGACCCGTTCAATTTCGGTCTTATGTTTTCTGCGTTAACAGCAACAAGACGTTCAGTGCACCGGTAGAACTGCTACCGGTACCTGTCTTAAGAGACTGGGAGCAAGAAAGTTTTCAGGACGCTAAAGTGCTGACCTTGAATGTCAAGCGGAAAAAAAATATAAACCGTTCATGGTGGCGTCAAAACTGCGAAGAAATGATTCAAAACGGCATGCATCAGGAACATTTTGAACACTTGTCCTTCCTACAAAACATCGGAGTATGTGGTGAAGGAACACAAGTAGTTCTTTCCACAAGTAAGCGAGTTTCAAGGCAAGTTTCAGCTGCGGCGCTTAATGAGCAACATCCTCGTGGATTGTCCGTTAAACAAACTTCAAGCTTGAGAGCTTAAGGCGATGGTTTCCACATATTTAAAGACGACAGGATGTAAGACGAAAGATGCATATGTCGATATAACTTTATCCTGTCATCTACTTCTACATATTGGTTTGGCACAGTGTACCATAGGTAGCTAGACAATGAAGCCACCTACGACATTTGTCGTCGTTCTTTAGACATTGAAAGACCAATGTATACGTATTTAAATCGCTTCATTGCGCAAGTGATGTTAACGACGTCGCTCCGCTTTGATGGATCGTTAAATGTCGATGTAACGGGTTTTCGACGAATCTCGTGCCCTATCCACGCATTCACTTTATAGAGGAGGTGTCGGCCGAGCCTGCCGAAGGCGACGATGAAGAATTAGGTGAAGAATACTAGACACTCAAGGCCCAGGTAATCGTCCCGCTTTTTTCTAGACTTTGACGGCAATGAATGCTTTACCCCATGCTGGACATTTTTCACTGGTCACAGTTTTGGAAAGCTAGTTGATAAAAGCATCATGAGCGAACACCACTTTTAGATGTCAGTACTTAGGTAGAGACATAGGAATTACCGCTGCTTTGGTCTTGGATCTTGAAAGTGGAGGTAAGTGAACCCTGGGAGATGAACCTTCATCTTCGTCTTGGTTTCGATTTTTTACTGAATGAAAGAGATGAATCACTATGAAGCGTCGTAGAATACGGTTACGTGGCGATGGAACGGGCTCTGACCCACTCCGGCTGAGACATTGGTATCGTTGAGTCACGCGAGATCTTCAACGCTTGTTTCTGCTTTGTTTGGCCTCTGATGATGCTGATCGGTGGTGGTGGCCGTCGAATTTTTGCCACAGGTAGCAATTTCTCTGCAGACTTCTACATAAATCAAGCTACAATAGATACAACATCAATAAAACTGCACAAAAGAGCGCATCTTGGCTGGAAAGAATGGGCTTGACATACGTCCTGAACTTTAGTAGTAGAATCAGCACTGAATACTGGGATCAAAGATTATGAGCAACTCACAAGGGGCGTCCATAGTGCGAGAAGCTGCTGCTTTCCTCTCCAAGATAAACTTGTAAAACGAAGTCAACTAAGTATACCGATTGCAAGCGATAAGTATCAAAACACCTATTGAAAAAATAAACATCCCACTCAAAATATCCTACCATTAGAGAACTTTCGCAACATAAAAATCGAGGAGGTTTCAGTTTTAGTTTGAGTAAGGCGTGTTTTAGGGTAAATCACAAACTCAATCTCATCTCAATCGCGGTTAGGTTTAAGGTTTGGGACTTGTATCTCAACTGCTGAGATCCTATTGAGATAGCGGGGGCCACATAAAAATGGTATAGCTACGTCCATTTGGTCGGGATATTTTGTATGAACGCCCCCTACAGCTTACTTGTGGTAATGTTTTGACGTAAAATTTTATTTAGTAGCTATTATTTTTATAATTGTAAAATATGCCACCCACCACGCCAACATGGAGATGGCAACCACGGCTGCTCCCGCAGCGGTGGTTGCCGACTCACCCTAGCGAGTGCTTATCCTAATGCAATCGATAGATTGAAGAATTGTGTGGACAGAATTCGTTGGTTGCTGCAGTGAGTCTTGCAAGATTCGTTTTGGACTCGTATGAGTTCATCTACTTCTACTTTGAGCTCGAAGCGGCAGACAAAGACCCTATCGTAAGAAAAATGGGGAAAGCCTACCGCAGCTTTAACGGCTTCAACACTGTCGACAGAGCGAGCTTTGACGTGATTAATAAAATTGATGCAGAATTGCGGATGAAGTTGGGCGAGACGAAAAAAAGACGTACAAGCCCCCAAATGACGCGTTATCTTCACGGTAAGCTGACATTGAGGCTGCGGTTAATGAATGCCATTTCTTCAAGAGAAATATTCAAGCATCAAAGAAGGCTTTACAGACGGAACAGCCGTCCTCGTCGGAATCGTCGTACACGGAGAAGTCCGCGAATAGTGATTCGAGCGCTGAGATTGACGATACACAACAGATCAAGACTGACACACTCGTTCACCAAGATGCTCGAATGTTCGCCGTGGATCAGATTCCTTAGTTCGTCAGTCTCGTAAGCATAAGACAAGTGTGACTTCTGGATGCTCTCCCACGCTGCAAAGGCAAAACCGAAAACTATATGAAACTGTCAATCGTTTTCGAAAAGATAGTGCCGATCCTCGCAGAGAACACCATGCGTTTATTGTGCAGAAGACTAAAGACACTTTCCCAATTGACACGGGCAACGACTCCTACTTTGAACGAGTGGCTGAAAGAGAAGAACAGACGTTGGTGGAAATCTGCCGCAGCAGCGCGACGCTAAACATGCGAAAGACGACGAGTTGACGCGGCAATTATTTGTTTGAAGTAACCTAGTCTAAGCTGAAAGGTTTGCTATTGCTTGTGATGCGACGACGGAAAAAGGAGTAAGTGGTAAGTCCATTTTGAAGTACTCCTTTATTTATTTATGACGATTACTTATTTAGCGCGTAACTCAATTGTTCGTGACAAATATTACTGCGCATGCTGTATGTGTTTGAACTTGATACGTATTCCTCATACCAAACGGTTGGAAGTCATTAAAAATTGAAACGCCTCCATCTTATTCAGCGCCCCAGCAGCCAAAATTACACCGAGTACAAGCTTCCTAGCCGAGGACGATCGTGCTTGATTCTGTTGAAGAGCCTATTTTATATCTGGACCTACTTTCGTTGAGTCATTTGAGGCAACATCATTTTCCCCATGCCTCTCTCTGTCTCTAGTCCTAAGCTTAACATACCGATAAACGCGCAGCTTGAGGCCAGCCTGCACGACTCCTTCCTTACTTGCATACCAGTCGCATGTCTAAGATCGCGTCTGAGATTACCGAGCTGCCATCGTACTGAATTTTCAAAATTTACTCGCAAAATCCAGCGCTTACATTTCTGAGTATAGCTTTTGGAAAAGAGATTGCTGCTCGTGAAGTGCTTCAAGATAAGCCACATCTGCTGCGGCATCGGGGTGCGCAGACTCTAGGTGCGTGGTTTCTTCTGAAAATGATCCAGATTCTTGAAGGGAATAAAGGCCTTAGAGAATATATCCCGATAAGTACCGCAATACCACGCGAAGTGGTCTCAGTAGCCCTTGCTTAAAAACTTAGCTTATTTACCAATCCGTCGGCTATCATGTGACGCCATACTCGTGACGCAGTCCCGCTTACCACAATTCTTGCATTTAGATCAGCTGAAAATGCTAGCGATACGACAAAATTAAGTTAGTCAAAACATACCAGCAACGGCTGCTGCCATCCATACCACTGCAGCCGCTGGGTGCTTAGACGTACCAAGAAGAGAAAATACTTCACTAATTCGAAGAGCAATTAATTCCATGCCAGTACGCAGAAACTCAATGGGTGTTATCCATATGTTGAGGCCGCTGATCATACATGTTGCATTTTCGAGCCAGCCTGGTGCACGGTCACCACTAGGAAACGGTAAGACGGTGAGACCGTGCTTTGTTGGAGCAAGTTTTTCCAGATGGGACGTTAAATCTGTGCAAGAGCATAAAAAATCATTTCTGTCAATAACTACATAAGACTTTTCACAGCCAAACTTTAGTTAGCTCCATGTACCCTCGTCACCAAGACGGAAGCGACTCGCGGAAGAACTTGTACACCGATCCGCCAACGCTAAGAGCTTCTCCACCGTTTTACCAATAATTTGGACCTGCTGTCATCCGAAACTCAACTGAAATTGATTGATGACATGCGAAATGATTTTTTTGGGTGCCGTTTCAATTGAGTTCCAGGTTGCATAAACATGTCTATCTCAAACTGAGACTCAACTCAAATGGTTTGCGAAAGTTCTCTATTGGAGCAGCGATTGACGAGAAGCAATCGATTGTCAGTGCATCAAGAGCCTCTTCTATATGCGCCGTACATGAATTCAATCGTTTATGCTTTGACTCTGTATCATTATCATCGTCAGCATGTTTGTGTCCTCCACTTCTCCGTGGAGGCAAAAATGGTTTGGAGAAGGGACCCTAATATTCCTTATTTACCTACCCCTCAGCTGAAATTATGGGTGTGATTTATCACAGCGATAAATTGCACCCGCAATTTGCATGCAATTTGCAGGGGTGCAATTTGCAATCTCGTAAGGACTCGAAACCCTGGTAAATACCCATAAAATGTTATTTTACGTGTGATTTTTAGCAAGATAGTTCTCCAAAGAGCTGGATATACAATCTGTCGGTTCTGACGTTTCTTTTTTCGAATATTTATTAAATTTTCCCCCTAAAAATGCTCGTTGAGACCCTCCGACGGCAACGCTCGCTGTCGCTCATGACGTTTAATCTCCTTGCGCCATGTTACTTTCGTCATGGTGGTCGTGTAGAAAGTGAAGATAAAAATGCATTTCTCTCTCGTGCACAGGCTGCAATTCAAGCGATTAAACGCGAACAATGTGATGTGATTTGTCTTCAGGAATTTTGGTTTAATCGCGAGTATCAACGTGCCTTTGAACAAGCATTTGAGTCTACACATTATCTACATACGGTCAAACGACCAGGCATTAAAGAAGATGGACTAGCTGTGTTTGTAAACAAACAACATTTGGAATTACAACATGTGGAAAATGTCGAGTTAGCCCAAGAAGCTGGTGATCGTGTCGCATTACTTTTACACATCGCAACGAAATGGAATCGCACAATTGCACGTATCCCCGAGCGTTCTTTTATTCTTGTGAATTCTCATTTAACATTTCCACATAATCACATGTACTCAAGTCTCCGACTGAATCAGATTGATCGTGTTCTTGCCTCAGTGCGCAAATACATTGCTCGCCATGACTTACATGATGTACCAGTGCTACTTTGTGGAGATTTTAATGACTATGACGATCCAGTGTATAGACTGGTTACGAAACATGGCTTTGCAAGTACATTTGCCCATTTACATGGCCGAGAAGCGAGAATCACACATTGTAATCACAATAACAGGGAAGTTGGCGTTGATTTTATCTTTGGAGCCAGATTACAAAACCCTTCCGTTGCAGCCACAGGTGCAATACCTTCAAATCTTGAAACGAGTAATAACGATGCAGAGTCGTTATTACTACAGTTGACACCAAGCAACGAAGATCAGCCAAAAATGTTCCGGCCACGATTGCAACTTCAGCCTGTGGACTGCCATCTCGTGCCGAAACGATTATCAGACGTGGTGCGACTAAAGCGACCGCAATTTGGACATGACTGGCGCCATGTAAAAACACCCTTACTGCTCAGTGACGAAAAGCAGCTTGTCGACTATTGGCGAATGATCTCGGACCATCGACCGCTAGTAGCAAAGTTTGACATGATGCACGGAAGTAGCAGCGAAAGGACCAAGATTTTATCCATTGAGCACGTACGTGCATTAACGGCCGAGATGAAGGCGAGAGCGAAAGATACCATCCCGATGGATATAGCGACTGACGGACTGACCCCGTAAACTACTTTTTTGCTGTTCAGTTCAAAAAATGATTGCCCACATGTGTCACCTTGTGGATTTCCTGAACGTGCATTGCGAGTATAGCTCTCGTTTGAGCTTTGCAAGCATTGGAATAGCCAATTCCACTACAATCTTTTCAAGTATTAATACTATTGGAGCAGGTCAAGCAAGCACAAATGAGCTTGTCGTTTTGACTGACTCCATCATGTGTAGCAGTGAGAAAGAGCAAGTAAGAGATCTTGCTCACGTGATGCTAAAGCTTTGACAAGACTTATTCACTACGCACCAGTGCTTTATTTCTGTAGGCGGTTCGAGCTATTTTCTTTCATTCGTGTGATAGGTTTTTGTTAGAAATCCTAGCAAGAATGGTGTAATAGTCGCTGACTAGCAAGAACTCGGCGCTAAATTGCCATTAGCTTTAGTATCACCGATTCCGCGGCCGTCCAGTCAGGTGACATTACGAAATGGTTTTTAATGAGGTTTGTTTGCTTGGATCCTCACAGCTTATGCAGTGTTTTTTGTCATCGTTCGTTCTTCTTCTGGAAAAGACAATTATACCCGTCATGAAAATTTGCGGATTACTTGTGCAAGATTGTTGCGCTAAGACCGCTATCGTATATTCAGCTTCACTTCACTTTACATGATCTCGAACTCGATTGGATTCTCCATCAAGGTACTACTACTAGCTGGTATAGCAAATACTTTTAACTCTTATTCATTCGTGGTCATCAAAAAAGGGGGAGAGTATTTATAAACCGTCTCCTATCGTCCTTTTCAACGTCTCGCAACGTACAGACTGGTGTCTTGAAGTCTTATTTCTATCACTTGAACAATCTCACACCTCTATATTGGCGATTGAGGAAGTGCATCATTCTTGGTGTATTTTCGTTTCTATCGTGGTGCTAGAATGGGGTCAGGTGCGTCGTCACGCGTGAGTCATACAAATGTTAATACGAGGAAATTTGCGTACTCGGATGTCCACCTCATGACGCACTATCTGCCGTCCTTCATCTACTACGACAAATCGACTGAGGAACACCGTCGTATAGCTGCTCAACACTGGGAAAAAGTTTTCAAGGACACCCCTCCGCAACGAAACGTGGCAACGTCCGATATTAATAATACATACAAAGAAGCCAAACATATCACCAAAGCTCAAAGCAACAAAATCACCGAGCTTTACGACATTTTTTATGCCTATCTAGAGGAACACGGGGGAGACTTGAAACACGTCTTTCGGTCGTCCATGCACGTCCGCGGCCGCGTTCTCGTTCATATTAGTGCTGGAATGCGGACAATGTTAGCGTCCGAGAACATTGCAGACAAAGTTTTAGCACTGACCAAGACCCATCGCCGATTTGGTGTTAAGCTTGAGCATTTCGACTGTGTTGGGCGCGCACTTTTGCACGCTATGGAGCGTTCATCTGGTGAAAATTGGAGTTCGGAAATCGAGGACGCCTGGCGTCGAATCTTTTCGCACGCAAGTGTTATCCTCATCCACGCACAAAAGAAAAGTGAGAAACAAGCCACAAAAGATTCCAAACGCGCTGCTAGAGACAAGATCGGTCCGTCGTCAAATACCGTCATTAACAAGACTCCTCTCAACAAGATGATGACCTCGCTTTGCAGAATATCGCAAGGAAAAAGCAATTTAATAAGTAGCGAGAACTTGTAATTCCATCACTGTCATTTAATAAGCTTGAAAAAGAGCCACTCGTTTCAATACGAGGCATTACTCTAACACATGATTTTCATATGTTACAGTAGCATACTGAACTAGGTCACCATGAAGGACAACAACGGTCGTTCGTGACGCATGTACGCACTCATTGTAATTAACAATCAGGCTCGACCGCAATACATCCACCTCTCCGTCAACAAGCAAAAGACGCCTAAGCTCGAATTGATCCTGTCTACCAACTCTCTACACTGAGTTTTTCAAACATAAAAGATAAGACAGTCCACAGACAAGCATACATCCACACCCGTATCTTTCAGCACCCCAACCAACAAATAACCTTAACAAAGCCGGATCAGCTCGGCCGCCACACCCGTCTCCTTCTCGCCGTCGTCGTAGTCAATGTCATAAGTGCCATTCAAGCGGCAGCGTGAGATCACACCAGAGTAGAATTTGCTCTTGCCTTTGTACTGAGCCTCCACCTTATCGCCTTCTCGGAACTTCTGTTTCGGGACGTCATCGCTGTCACCGCTCATCTTCTTCCCCAGCAACTTGATCAGCTCGGCCGCCACACCCGTCTCCTTCTCGCCGTCGTCGTAGTCAATGTCATACGTGCCATTCAAGCGGCAGCGTGAGATCACACCAGAGTAGAATTTGCTCTTGCCTTTGTACTGAGCCTCCACCTTATCGCCTTCTCGGAACTTCTGTTTCGGGACGTCATCGCTGTCACCGCTCATCTTCTTCCCCAGCAACTTGATCAGCTCGGCCGCCACACCCGTCTCCTTTTCGCCGTCGTCGTAGTCAATGTCATAAGTGCCATTCAAGCGGCAGCGTGAGATCACACCAGAGTAGAATTTGCTCTTGCCTTTGTACTGAGCCTTTACCTTATCGCCTTCTCGGAACTTCTGTTTCGGGACGTCATCGCTGTCACCGCTCATCTTCTTCCCCAGCAACTTGATCAGCTCGGCCGCCACACCCGTCTCCTTCTCGCCGTCGTCGTAGTCAATGTCATACGTGCCATTCAAGCGGCAGCGTGAGATCACACCAGAGTAGAATTTGCTCTTGCCTTTGTACTGAGCCTCCACCTTATCGCCTTCTCGGAACTTCTTGTGCTTCGGATCGACGTCGTTTTCGTGGATAATATTAGTCGCAGAAACAGCCATCACCCTTTCACCATCGTCAAAGTTGATGTCGTGTGAGCCGTTTAGTCGGCATCGAGAGATCACACCTGGATAATAGCCGTCTTTACCTCTTCTCTTCGCTTTAATCCTTTGTCCTTGTGTGAACATTTTTTTCGGCTGAGCAGATGAATCATCGCTAGGCGAAGGTGTATTCGGATTTTTCGAAAGTGGTTTTTTCGAAATGACCACTTCATTTTCGCTTTTGACAGCAGGCGAGCTGGCCCGTGCCCGAATATTTTTTCCTAAGACACCTGTCTCCAATTTTCCGGTTTCTAGCTCTACATCACAGCTTCCATTCGAGTGAGCGCGAAATATAGTGCATTTCATAAAATCTGTCTGCCCACGTATTTTGGCCTCTACTTTTTGCCCTTTCATCCATGCCACCTCTGACAAATCAACTTGGGGAACACAACTACTTAAATTGGCACGCTTGATATGCTTGGATCGTACACGAACTACGTCACCATCATCATACTTAACGTCATATAGACCATTTGCTCGACATGCTTCGATATAGCCGAGAAAGAACTGTCCACCTTCTTCAAAGCGAGCTTCGACTCGGTCTCCACATTTATATCCGGAATCACTATCATCATCAGACGCTTTTGGTGTCGCTTTTCTTTTTGTCTCTTTTTCATCCGATGTGTCTTTCGCTTTAAAAATGCGTGCTCGGGAAATTTCAAGGAT
This sequence comes from Sclerospora graminicola, assembly GCA_001887855.2. Taxonomy (NCBI): domain Eukaryota; phylum Oomycota; class Peronosporomycetes; order Peronosporales; family Peronosporaceae; genus Sclerospora; species Sclerospora graminicola. The sequence goes on along the minus strand of MIQA02023205.1, from coordinate 14,468 downwards.
GGAGTCTTGTTCGACATTCTTCTCATAGATTCCACTATCAAACTCAATATCGTACGTTCCATGGTCTCGGACCCGTGCGATGACGCCAATCTGATAGCTCTTTTCTCCAAGTGGAATGGCTTGAATCTCCTCGCCTCGTTGAAACCGCAGATTCTTTACAGCTTTCTTTCGTTTTGAACGGGTCGAGCGAGAATACTTCTCTGAAATACGTCTGGTGCACCGGCGACGACCAGAAGAAGACGAAGACGACGACGACGAGGAGGAGTAATCAGATGTAGAGCTTGACGACGACCTAGACACAAAGTCTTTCTTTGTATGACGTTTTTTATGCGATCTCGATAGCTTTTTGTTCGTTGCATTTAAAACCCGTCCACACATCTCGCATTCGTCCATGTCGTAGTTGTTATCAAACTTGCAGTGCAAACACTTGATAAATCCTTCGCCATGTAAACCAGGCCGCGGTTTCGATGTTTCGCAGATTTCACAGCGAATGGCCCAATCCGCAATTTGTTGATGTGCGCAGACTCGACAAACCCAACCAAGTCTGGGCAGAGGGGTTGCAAACTCCGGGCTAGACGAAGCGTGGTCCACAACTCGTGCAGTCTGGGCTGCCACAGGCGATATAGCTTGTATCTCATATCCTCGAGGGGGGCGCCCGAATTCAAATGGATACAATCTACCACTCGTCGAGTTGATCTGGGGCGACAAGTTTTCCAGCGATGGACGATGATGCAGTTTTGCCGAGGCACTTCTTGCAGTGCCTACGTCCGTCATTTCTAGAAAACGTACGTATGAAACAGTGGTCGTGTCTGAAGGGTTTGCGAGCTGTATCATCAAAAAATGCAGCGTAGTATCTTGAATAAATATGCAGTAGTCTCGCAAAAGCGTGATGAACATCGACCGCGACACAAAACCAGTATGATGTGCGTCGTACTGCAAGAAAACGTCTCGGAGCTCGATACCACTGTTCACTAAAACGCTCTGCCGAGCTGCCACTATTGACCTCATATTGTCCCTGCATTGAAACAACATATAATCATATACGTCAATAAAGAAACCTTGCCTACCAACTTATTTTGCCACGCGAAACAGACTTACAGCTCTTGTGTATCAAGCTCGAGGAAATGACCAAAGGCCACGTAGTCTACTAACCCGGATCCTGGGATGCTAAAGAGCTGGCCAATGCTTTCAAGGACGTGATTTTGGAGTATTACTCCCATTCTCCCCAGCGCCTCTTGAATCGTTCCGAGACGAAGCCCACCAACGAAAGACAGGTCGTACGACTGTAAAAACGGGACCAAATCAAGGTATGCTTGTCCTCGAATCATTGCTTCTCGAACTTGAAGCTTAAGTTGTTGTGGAGTCATCAAGGGGTAGGTAGCTGGAATGTAAGCTCGAGCTTGCCATTCTCCCGAGCGATGTACTTCGTTGTGCGACATGAAGCTCCTATTGTCGACGTGAGCGACTGGACTAGGTGGAATCACTGAAGTGTCGGTCCGAAAATGAATAGGCGACGTAAGAACTTCGTGACACCCACGGTAGGGGTCATGTCTGTGCATGATGGTACTGTGGGTACTTATAGGCTGTTGACTATCATTGTGAAAGGTATTATAGCGCTCGGGATAGTGCGAATGTCGATAAGTCGGAGCCATTTCTCGTGAATGGGTTATACCTCGCCAATATTCGGGATCCAATGGTGTCAAACGGTCATCACTCGAGTCGTCACCGTCAGAGCTGTCTGAGCGAGCCAAGTACGCGAGCGTCTCCATATTCATCGTACCAAGTTAAAATCTCGTTCTGCGTAAAACCACCATCAAACTGGCTGGTGAGCCAAGAATAAGTCGGTGGCAGCTATAACGCTATTAGTACATGTTGCAATGTAACGATCTTGGCAAGACAAGTACGTTTTAAGTAAGAGCTAGTGAGGATTGCTGTAACCGAAATCTGTTTTGCATGTCATTGATAGTGTCCTAGTAGCAATTCTGAAAATACAGTTAATTTTTTTTGAAAATACAGTACCGGTATGTATTCATAACTTGACAAGTGCAATATCGAGCAAGTCACTCGTACAACACTTTGTAGCCAAAGTCCTTAAGCTCATCAATTTCCTCATGCTTTGAGTGTGACCGCTTTCTCATGACAGCCAGCACTACCGCCACAAGCAGCAGGACGCCACATCCAATTACATTCAGGAACAACGCCTCTACACCAACGTGATCAGTACCTGTAGCTAACATAGTTACGTTGGTGCCTGCTGAGCTGCTCCTGAGGTTGTCCACCAGATTGTCGAGCGCATTTTGCTGTTGCTTGTGCTCATTAGCAAAGATGTCCGTGTCCGTCTGGAGCTCAGTGCGGTTCTCCGGCATCAAATCATCGGCCAGAAAGTTAACAAGGTGTTTAATTTTTTCTTTTTGCGCAGCACCGCTGGCTAAAAAGTTCTGTATTGTCTCCACATTTGAGGGTGCAGATAGACTGTCGACTATTGAGTTAAGTGCGTCTTGTCTGGCCTGTTGCTCCTCCGCAAACACGTCGCTATTGACCGTTAGCCTTCGAGGTTTTTCATCCATAATTGTATTGTCGTATTCGCGGCTATGAACTTCCTTTTCAGATTGCATAGGCACGGTTTTGACAGATAGATCGCTGATACTACAGTACCCAGGACGCCGATCTTTGAATGCGTCGTTTCGTCAAAAGTATCTTGCCGTCACTCTTTCCCATCTTGTTTTCACCTCATTTTACTGACATTACACTCACTATGGCGTTCCGCGGCGTGCTGCTGCAGCTTATCGAGCCCGAAAACAGCGCGGGTTTTCGTGTGGTGGCACCTGACACGGAACTTACGCTACCACCTCGATGTGCTTCAAAACATGAGACACTCCTTACCAAATGGAGTCAGCAGAAGATCGTGGTGGCCGACGCCGTGAGCCGCAAGCTGCTGCAGGTTGCGCGACTAGCAACAGTGGCACTTAAACAGGGAGAGAGATCGGTCTTGTGGGGCATAACAACTCCATTTGTATCACCTAAGGCCCGTACAGTAGGTGCTGCGCCACTTGAGCGTTACGTGGACATCCCGAAGACCGTCAACGAGACGCATGGTGACAAGGACGCGTCATCACTAGCAGCGGCCGAGGCGCTTTCCAGTCTAAGTGAAAAATCAGATACTTCTCAAGATGTTACGCTGAAAGCGAGGAGAGAAACTGAGTCGCCTGTGAGAATTTGCTATTGCTTTCAATTCCGCTCGGACTTTGAGTTCGACTTGTTTGCGCGCACACTGGCGGCCTTTACGCGTATGCAACGGTATGCCCTACTGCAAAGCTCTGTGGAGATGGAAATGGAGATCAGTCAAGAGTACAAAAAGCGGAGAGCACAGGAAAGTGGACGGCCGGAAGCGGCAGAGAGGAAGGATCAGCAGCGACTCGAGAGCAAGAAGAAGGAAAAGCAAGAATACAAGATAAGGAAAAACAAGGAAAAAGTATTGCAGACACAGACAAAAATCAAGGGCAAACATGTGATTGGGATGCCACCCAATAAGATGTTTTGTATCTTATGTCGAATGCAGAGAAAGCCTGACGCGTCGGAATATCCAAAACATCCTTTCGTACTCAAGGTCTGTGTTGACGTTGATGCTCGTACGATGAGGTCATTTAACTTTGTGCTCCAATTTGCTGAACAGGACGGTAAAGGTGAATCTGTTCACATCTGCAAGGTATGCTTACAACGTGTTCTGCAGCAACGCTTGGCAGCGCAAGCTCTTCCAAAGAAGAGCGGTGAAGACAATTATTGTGGAATATGCGCCCAGTCAACAGATAAAATGTCTGCCACAAAGAAATGCACGCACAAAATATGCACACGTGTGTACTGCATACCGTGCTTGGACAAACTAATCGGCAAAGCTCAGGCACATAAAGTGTGGCGGGCTGAGAATTGGCTGTGTCCAAACTGCTGTACAGACAATGACGTCGGTCAGGGTGAAGAAAAGAAGGATGGTGGATCTGTACCAGCAGAAATCGTCATCCCGTCTCCAACACAGAAGCAGAAGAAGCGCAAGCGACGTAACGAGGTTGAAGAAAGTAGCGCAACAGATAAAAACGGAAGCGATATGTCGATACTAGCTAGCTCTACGTCGAAGATGAAGCCGATTGACTATATCGTGACATATTTCAAGTTCCTTCTGAAGCGTGAAAAAATAAAGGACTTTGAGGAGTCGGAGGATGTGTGCTTTTGCTGCAAGGATGGCGGTGAGGTGGTTGAGTGTGATTGGAAAGGAATGAGCGGTGCTTTTGGACGCTGCCCGAAAGTGTATCATGAAGGCAAGCTGACTCGTTAAACAATGACTTGATATCGATCTTTCACTGACTCTCTATCTGATACGGCTATACGGTAGACTGTTTGGGCTACAAAGTGCCGGAGGGCAAGACGTGGGTTTGTCCGCGCCATCGCTGTCAAGACTGCGGCATTATTGCCCACTACTCTTGCCGTTTTTGTGTCACATCGTACTGTGAGGTAGGCAGATTATGCAATGTTTGTTGTTTGTTGTGAATGCTTAGGCGTGATCATGCATGTCAGGATCACTTGCCCAAAGATATAGTAAAGCTTGGCGATGCAACCAGCGATATTCCTACTTCCACCTACGTTATGTGTCCCAAGTGCAACGTGCAAGCCCAAGACGCCTTTAAGCAAAAGAAAATCGGGTCAGGTTTCCACTCCCGGCTATTTCGACGACAGACCGGCAAAAGTTGATGATTGTACGAAGGGTAACAGTAGAAAATATGAGTGCTTGGCTTAGCTGTGTTTTATTGATAGGCTCACGCGGGACTCTAAAACGGACTACATCACTTGCAAGGATTATGATAAGATAAAGCTTGTGTTGGAGTAGTCCTCTAGTACTGGGTTGTACCTGCAATTTGTCAAAACAGTTTTTTGTCGACCCGTGAGAAGGCAATTCTCGTCTGCTACGACTTGTTGTCACATACGTACCCAGTCATCGTCTTGGTTTTCTTAACATCAGCAAACTCTTTCAAGAATTCAGACGATTTGATGACCGAAACCTGCAGATACGAGATAACATTAGCTAGATCGTGTGAATATGGCGGTTAATCGCGGTCGATACTACCTTGTCAGGCTCTCGTCCAAGCGTAGAACAATACGCTGTTTTTAATCGGTTGAAGTCTGTCGCAAAGAAGATGTCAGCGATTCCGCCCTGTACTAGGTATGTGTCATGGTCCTTTGTCACACCTACGCTCAAGGAAGTCTATTAGCCATAATCCAACAAATAGATAATACACTCGTACCGGTGACTTTAGACGCAACGAGTGGTGCATTGCTAGCAAAAAGCGTTCCAGACGATGTAGCTGTAGAACTTAACGGGTGTTCAAGAGCCTTTACTGGCGATCTCTCATCCAAATTCGGTGCAGGGAGGGAGTCAAAATCAGCAGCAATAAGATGGTGCTTTGGAAATGCTGTTCGAAGCGTATTCAATAACTGCATGGCACCCGTTGAGATGAACGCTGAGTTAAGTGTTGGGACCTCTTTGCCCAATATGCGGCGCACACGCTGCGCTAGCCTGTTATTGTACTTGTATGACACCCGCAGTGGTAGTTCACAACCAAAGTATCGGAGTGTCTGGCGAATAAGCATGTCCTTTAGTGGTCGTATGGCTTCATCCAGCACGGGACCCTCTGACGCCTTACCTTTCTGCATCATGATGACGGTCTCGTACCATTTGCCATTTTGCAACGTCACCTTATCATGTGGCAAATTATCCAACACCTCTAGCGCTAGAAAAAAGCATTGTGTATTAATTGGCTCGTGGGTGTCTGCAAAGGTCAATATGTCCTGGTTCAGGACTTTGCACTGCTGCGGATGTGTGGTAATCACGCGTTTCCGCTGTCTTTCAGCCATCACGGGACTGATCTCAATCAAAGTGTACTTCGTCTTTGCATACACGTCAGGTGCATGATCTTTCAAGTAATTGAGTATATGCAGTGCATTAGACCCAGAGCCGCCACCAATTTCAAAAATCTCGAGCTCTTTCTTGAAAAAGGGTGAGTTGAGCATGTAGCGAGCAAGCGCGTGCGAATAATGTGGAGCAAATAACTCAACAGGTGTAAGCCAAGCTTCAGTGCTGTCTTTATAGAGCTGTGCAACGACATTGCGATACTCTCCAGCGCCCCATAAATTGCCAAAGTCGATTCCCTGCGCAGGTGCATGCAGCACCTCGCGCTGCTTCGTTGTAAAATAGCCAGCTTCCTTGGCATACAGAGACGCGTAGATGAACTCTCGTGTCAGTACTGCGTCGTCAGTATTGATATCAAACGAAGTGGAGAACGCACGCGTTGCCAGTGAATTTGGTGCTCGCCACCAAGCCGCAGTGACTCTACTTTTCGTTAGCATCTCAGGTGATGATGACCCTTATAAACGGGTTCAAGTGACAATACTCAGTCCTTATTAATATTTTCACATAAAATATCATGTCGAAGGCGTGTACGCTCGAGAATGGAGTGTTAAACTTGGCAGTCCTACGGGAGGATTCTCGGCGCGAGTTGTTTTCAATTCTAGATTCAATCGGCAAAGACATTTGTTTTGTTTTGGATCCAGACCTGAATGGGCCGCTTAACCACGTGCTTGTGGATGGTACGGCGGTGCTTAAAGATCACGGTGTGAAGGATTTTCACGCGTTCGGCAAGACCGTTAAGACGAGTTGTGAATTCGTCTTGTTCCTTGTACGACCATCGGTGCGCGCTGTGCGCTATGTTGCTAAGTATATTCGCGATCTAGGAACAGACAAGACGTCGTCTTCTAAGAAGCGCTTCCACTTGTATTACGTCAGCCGCCGTACACTTGTGTGTGATGAAGTGCTTAAGAAAGAGGGCGTTTTTGGTAGCCTTAGTGTGGGGGAATACAAATTAGACCTCATTCCGTTCGATGACGATGTATTGACACTCGAGTTGGACTCTTGCTTCAAAGAGTTTTACGTGGATGGAGATAAGACGAATTTACACACTGTAGCGGCCTCCCTCATTAAGCTACAGACCGTATTTGGCATGATCCCGCACGTTAAGTACAAAGGAACGATGGCCAAAGTCATCTATCAGATGATGGCGCACTTTCGTCGCGAGCAGGAAGTGGCAGGGAACCCCATTGGTGTATTGGACCCTGAAATTGACACGCTGATTTTAATTGACCGCAACGTAGATCTCGTCACACCTATGTGCAGTCCCATGACGTACGAAGGACTGCTGGATGAGATTCTTGGCATTACTCACGGATTTATTACAGTGGACGCTGAACTCATTGCAGATGACGACGGACCCAACTCGGGAAATGCCAATCGGCCTGCTCAAGTGTCAGTACCACTCAACTCAAACGACAAGTTGTACGCAGAAGTACGCGATTATCATGTGGAACGGCTCGGAATGAATCTACAGCAGCAGGCCCGTGAGATTCGTGAGCGCTACGATGAGTTTCGCAAGAATAGGGATGCCTCGATCAGCGAGATCCGAGAATTTGTTAAGCGTATCCCAGGTCTTAAGCAGAATTATCAGTCGCTACAGCAACATATTAATTTGGCTGAGATGATCAAGAAAACCACCGATTCCAAGGCTTTTCGTGATCTGAAAGATGCAGAAAACTTGGTTCTCACCGGAGAGACGATCTTTGAGCAGCTAGAGGAACGTATCGGCTTTCAGGAGCCACTGCTTGGTGTATTACGCCAATTCTGTCTACAATCGGTGGCTTCTGGTGGTATTAAGACAAAAAATTACACGCATCTAGGTCGAGAGCTCGTGCAGACCTACGGTTTTGAAATGATGCTGGCACTCAGCAATCTGGAAAAGGCTGGGCTACTTAGTAAACGTGATACTCTGTGGAATGATGCTAGCGGTTTTGGTCTCGCTCGTAAAGCGTTTCGTCTGCTGAATGAGGATGTAGATCCACGCAACCCGCGCGACTGCGCCTATGTCAGTCGCAGCCATGCAGCCGGTTACGCTCCACTATCTGTACGTATCGTAGAAAGCGCAATTAAGCCCCGTGGTTGGAGTGCTGTGCAGGAAGGCTTGCGTCAGCTTCCAGGACCCTCGGGAGAAGTCTCACAGACGCTCAATAAGAAATCGGGCGATGATCCTGCGGCACCTGCTGCCACTGCGAAGCTGGATAATTTTGGGAGTGAGGAGCGCAAGGTGCTGCTTGTGTACTATCTGGGTGGTGTGACCTTTATGGAGATCGCTGCGTTACGCCATGTATCCCGCCAGCCTGACTGTACGTTGTTTTCGATATACGAAACCATTCCTTAACTTTTTGGTTTGCATGGTTACTCACTTTTGTTTTTGTATAAACAGGTCCTTACGACATTATTGTAGCGACAACAAAGATCGTTAACGGGGACACCCTGCTCAAATCGTGCTTTGACAAGGAAGTGCTACGGTTCTTGAAGTTGTAAGCTACTATATCATGTTCAACGAGGCGGCCGAACGAAGAGGAGGTATAATTTTTGCATAACTTTTCAGCTTAAATTTACTCGGCTTTGACCCAAATCATCTTGTTGAACTGGAAGGGAATGCTACCTTCACACTTCTGGTGCTAGTATGTTACAAGTGCTTGATGACAGACTGAGAGAGAACATTGTGTTTGATGTAACTCATGTATTTTTTTAAAGCTATTCAAACGCACAGACAGCGTTTTGTAGGAAATGAAGAGCTTAAGCAAAAAATGGGTTTCGAGATTGTGCACTTGAAGAAGTACAATCCGCGAAGTCATTTGCTGGTCTACAAAGGCGCCTTAGTGGTTGTTGTGTTCGAAGGAACACGTCATCAGCAGTGGCAATGTCGTACTGATGTACGCTTCTCTGCTGTTCGCGCCGATGACCGTAAGACGTAATTGCCCAGCTGCAGGAAGCACGACGACATGGTATGGCAATCGCGCTATTTGATAGGTGGTGTTGCAAAGTGGTACTTTGAGTTCCGATAGGACTCGACCTTTGTTTGCTGCCGTCGGAGTTGCCGTCGTCGGAGCACCCACTACGCATTCACAGATTCTAACGTTTAGATTAAGATGAACTCACTTTCGCTTTCGCTTCCGACTATGAACATTGGGCAAAGGCATTAGGATTTACAACAGTTATTAACAACTTTCCTATCTGACTACCTTCTACTACCGATGCGGGAGGATTAGAAGCAAGATGGCAAATATGCCTCCTCTTTCATTCCTTAACTATTGGCTCCTGCAGCTCCAGGCGGGCCAGATGAAGCGAACTTACAAGACCAATGGCCGGATGGAACGATGCACGGATGTACTTTTCAACTGGCGGCTGCTGTCCGTACTTGTTCACGCGAGCAACGAACTTTTCACGAATGAGGTCAAAGAGCTTTTCACGACGGGCAATACCACCACCGATCACGATGACGTCCGGGGACGTAAGAAACGTCACATTGACACATAAGTGGGCGAGGTAATGCGCAATGGTATCCCACACCGGATCATCATCCGTAATACTGGCCAAGTCACGACGGTCTACACCTGTGCGTGCAGCAATGGAACCGGACGCCACCATGCCCTCAACACAATTGCCGTGGAATGGACACACGCCTTTGAAGTCCGTCTCAATGTCTCGTGGGGCAGGCGGCACGGCGATGTGACCGCCCTCCGGGTGCATAAAGCCATGAATAGCGTTTCCATTTGTGCACACGCCGACGCCGACACCAGTACCGACTGTGATATACACGGCACTGCTGATGTCACCATGGCCGCCGTACGCCACCTCGTAAAGCGCTGGAGCATTCACATCAGTCTCGAAGCCGATGGGCACATCAGGGAATTCGCGCTTGAACACACCCACCACGTCGGTGTTACCCCAGTTGGGCTTGGGCGTGCTGGTAATGTAGCCGTAAGTTGGCGACTTCTTGTTCAGGTCAACGGGACCGAACGACGCAATACCAATCGAATCAAACTTGCGCTCCTTGAGCCACTCCACCACGGTGCTCATCGTCTCAGCAGGAGTTGTAGTATCCACTTCGAACTTCTCTAAAATGTTCTCCGGATGGTCCTCGGCAATGGCCACGACCCACGTCGTACCGCCAACTTCCACGCCTGCATAACGAGTCATTTTGTAGTTACTCAAAGGTTGAATCAGAGATGCGCTTGGGACGACGCTAAAGGAAGAATGACATTTCGCTGCATCCGCAAAATGATGCTTGGATCAGAGGCATGGGACAGAAATCTGAAGTTTGTCCGGATTGATTGGTAACTTCAATAAGGGATGCGTAGAAACACGAAGTACCTTTCGTGATCCGTGCACTTTGCCAGTAGAGCATAACAACCTGGAGATTGAAGGGAACATTCCTAGCTTTATGGTGAATGAAGCCTCGTTTAGTGATACACGGTACGCTAATATTACAGAAGCTGGAGATGTCCATGTATCTTTGCGCTCGCAAAGACTTTGCGGGAAAGTTTTCGATACTCATCGCAGCTTCAACTTCAAGTACATGTACTGTAGTGGATTCAATGTGCATAGAGACCGCGATAAACCCAAAGGCAACCGCCACCCGTGTGTGTGTGTATCCATGACTCAGCCGATTCAACACAATCCAGCGGATGTACATGTAGTAATTAACGGGTTCTGCCGGTTAATATCCGGTTATAGTACAGTCACACCTCCTTAAGTAGTGCACTCACGAACCAACGAGTGGTCCAGATATGGAAACGTCATCTAGGGGGGGATGAGATACGGTACTACTGTTACGAGTCAGTCATATACAATGATTGAGTATATGCCAAAGGTTATTTTGCTATGAGCACACATGTTTGCTTGCGCATTTTCAGAACTAGAGACACGGAAACAACTCATCCTGATATTTGGTGTCAGACACCTTTCGGCCTCTTCGAATGAGATCGGATGCCGTTCGGATTGACGAACGCTCCGCTGATCTATCAGAGGTTGATTGACAATGCTCTCTACGGATACTTCCAGATCAGTGCCTACCAAAAGGTTAGAGAGAGATAAGTATAGTCCATTTAGTCTTTAACTATTGGCTATTATAAATTGATTGGCTCTCAACGCTAATTCTGGAACAGAAGAAACAAGAGAGGTATCTTGTCGTGGGCGTAGGGTCGCCGATACCGATGTGGATGGTGCTACGGATAGATTGAAAAAGCACTGCATACACAATTGGAGCCTGGCCCCGTCTTCACGAAGATGTGGCTTCATACGCTCGTATGCAGCCACTTGACTAATTTGGGTCCGGCACTGGTTCCAGACAAAATCATTATGGTCACGGAGCGTTCTCCGTTTTCCTTCATAAATGGCTTGGTTGCGCAGTTGCCATAACCAGGCCTGCGCAATTCCACATACTGCCCACCACAACGTTTCCATCTGATCGTGAAAAGCATCCATTTTCAACCCGTACTTGAGGTACATATCCCTTATCAAAGCTGATGAAATTTCCGGCGCCTGCAGTGTTGCAATACTATTTTTGTATTGTAACATTTCCACGTGTGAGAGGGTATATCGGAACTATTGTTGTAAGAAACGTTTCCAGAGGCTCCGGGCGCTTACAGTCCCACAGGATGTGGACACAGTTCGTCTTGGTGCTAGAACACTCTGCCACGATGACGCATTCATGATTCCCCTGTTCTTTCTGAAAATAGGTATTCAATTGCATTGTGGCTACCCTGTAGGTAACCCAGAGCTGGTAATCCGACAGAATGTGTCCATGCGTCCATATATCACGTGGCGTTTGGTCCTGCACTGAACACCACCACGAGTCTTGACTTCTCCTAACAGCCCACTTCTGCATCGTCATTGGCAACGTTACTGCCATCGCTTTGTAGTAAACCTGGGTGAAATGCCTCCTGATACCGACCGGTATCCTCCATATTGATTTCAGACTGTCCGCCAGTGGCCAAGGATACATATGTAACAATGGATTCGGTTTACGAACCACCACCTTGGCTTTGGTCTCAATCCACGAGGATACCTTCAAGTGCTGTTGTGGTACCACTCTCCAATATATACCGGACGGCTGTTGTTCCAGCCTGATTGGATAGGCGCTTGTAGTCTCTGTTCCTTCCAATAAACCTGGACTGATGACCCGCCAGGTGAAGTCTTGGAGTATTTCCGGCGCCCGAAACAGTTGAATAGGTGGTATCCTTCCCACGTAGTTACCTACCTCTACTCTGGGCGAAAGCAGAATAATCGTACATATCCACCTGCACAACTTCGCATGCGTATGTGAATTTGGCTGCGACGAGACGACCGACCATAAGAATTCATCCCGAGATATACGTTGAATACCTAAAGCGGAAATAAGCGCTTCCGGTATCCGATCATGTGGTGGAGCCGATTTCCAAATCCATGACCGAAGTCGTGGGTGGAATCCGGATACCCACTGGCCCGGACGACCAACTATCGGAGGGGGTACTCCGTCGATCCTGATCAGCATCGGATCAGATGAACCACCATTGTGGTGATTGATCTGATCCTCCCGGTCATCTGGCCGGTCTTCATGCTCGTCAGGATCTATGTTTAACTTCATCTCACCTTGTGTACCCGTTGATCGGGGCTGATTACACTCACTTAGGTGGACTCGGTGACGAAAAGGATGATCTTGATCAGGTCGGAGGGTTTGACCTTCTCGAGACGAGGGGTGTCCTCGGGTGGAAATCTTCACCGGAGAACGGGTTGGGGTCGACACTTATTCAGTATCTAGGCACTGATCAGGAAAGTTCGTCTGATCAGGCCAGCCAATAAGAGAGAGATATAACGAAACCAAGAAAACGCGATCAATCCACGATCTTCCACAGTAATCCACAAACGTTATCTCCACAAAACCTTTACCAATATTATTAACGTGTTCCAAACACGTGTGCGTTGAGGGTGAGGTTCGATCACCTAAAACAAACCCGTCGGGGGTCTTCCGGTAAGCCAAAATGCGTCTAAGCGCGCCTTAACCGGGAAATAGATGAGCAAGAGGGGACTAATCAACCCTGTGCTCCCAATGACCGCACACGTGGCGGGGCGACTCTTTGCTTTAGGGGGAAAATCTAAACCTGTTATTATATATGCAATGTCCTATACCTGTGTACCATACCTCAACTCATGCCTGACCTTTACTTCGAACCTATTTACTTCGTCGCACGGTTGCGTAACACCCTCTTGCCCATCCTGGCTGCACCTTCAAGCTGACCTGTACCGACTCTGCCCTGATCACGACCCGACTCTTCAAACGATCTTCAACCCATCCTGATCTTCAACAAACGACCTTGAAACCACTTGAGACCTGCTCTTCAGCGTTCACTTCGTATATAGTCCGACCAAACCGAGAACTTACTTGCCCTTGCATATCAACGCTGATCAGAGGCTGATCGGCCCTGATCACGATCGCCATAGTGATCGACCAAGTGATCAGGTGGTGATCAGGCTGATCAGCCCTTGATCACCTCGGGAACGCTCTGAGTCATCATCATCACAACTCAATTCATCTTCCAAACCACGCTTCCGATCTTTATACCCCGTCAGGACAACCATACAACACCGATCTCGGCTGATCAGGCCCGATCAGGCCTGATCAGGCCTTGCCACGTCATCTTCGGACAAACCATAAGTTATCATCACTCACGAACACCGATCTCGACTGATCAGACCTGATCAGGCCTTGCCACGTCATCTTCGGACCAACCAAAAGTTCACATCACTCACACAACCTGTCACTCCAGATGCCCGATCTTCATTTCTCATCTGATCTTCATTGCTCGGGCTGACAGACCGACCAGGCCGTAACTTTGTATCATAGTCAGCTTCAACCATTATACCAATCAAAAATCGGCTGGTCACCTGCCCTTGATACGTCATGTCACCAGTCACTCTTTCTTATTTCATCCACGTGAACTCCACTTAGTGACTGTAATACCGATCGTGATCGTGATCTCCATCACTCCGCCAGTGCCTGGGACTGGGCTTAACGACCATACTTGGCTGATTTCTCCAAGTCGTGCATATCCGTTGGCCACCACCTTTTCTTCTTAATCGGGATCAACCTTTTCCCACCCATCAACCGTCATATGTTGATGGGTGTTCCATCGTCACCAATCAACGGCCATGTGTGGTCCACTTCAGTCCCAATATTTTCCGATCGCTTCACCACAGCCGCCCCTGAGACTAACTGTAGCCGCACAACGACTGCAGTTCGACTCACTCACTTTTGAACTTCCTCTCTGGTGATCACCATGGCCGACGCAAGCCAATCTCCTCTTCCCTCTTCATCTTCTTCGGCTGCCCGCCCGATCGTTTCTTCGTCCTCCGTCTCCAGCTCGGCTACCCCTGCGATCGCCCCGATCACGACTTCTACGCCGATCACGACCAGCCTCATCCGTCCGACAACTGCTCTCGCTTCGTATCGACCGTCTTGGAATCCTCCCGCTCGACCTCCATCAGATCGCCCTCTCCGTTCCCTGGAGCAGCTCGCTCGCTTGATAGA
>MIQA02023204.1:0-52156 GCA_001887855.2 Sclerospora graminicola | reverse complement strand
TTACTTGTTAGATTCGATAATTATATCAGAATCTGTTCTCAAGGTGGATTATAACAACTTATAATCCAATCTTCGCATTTCAGACATTAATTCTGAAATTGAACTGTGATATTTCAACTTAAATATCACTTGTGTAATGGCACCCCATTACAGTTACAATGTTTATTTCATGTAATCCACAGCCACCCACTTGATAAGTGTCGTCATGCTTGATGGATCCACAGTGGGTGCACTTCCGTCTGGGATAGCCCTGGTCAGCTCGAGATTGTCAACTAGATTTTGACACATTCGAGAATCGTTTTGCCTACCCCAGCAACGTATTTCCCAGTGCAAAAATCTCTGTCCTGCTCGTGTTGTTCCGTTACCCTGACCACATGTACTTCAAAATTTTTAGGCGGCCAAATTGAACTGCTTATCATGTCACTCCGTCGAATGCTAATTACCGAAACGACTGAACGTTTTTGTGTCCGATGGTGCTTCATTAGCAAAGTTTTCGAAATCACCTAAAGCGACACACTAAGATCCTCGGTGAAGTGTCGCGGAAACTCAATATTATAGATACAACAGAGCCTCGAGCCCCGTCTATAAAGTTCCTAATATGACGAAAAAGACATCGATTGTTGTAACCAATTTTGAGTCTGCGGCCGGCAATTGATATTTTAGAATGTGGTGTAGTTCAGAAATTCCTTCTGAGATGCGAACACCCACGGGGGGCCCAGATGACTGACAGTCGGAGGGGTACTCTGTCCATCCCGGTCTTGGTCCGAGCCAGTATCCGGCCGGCTGGAATGGTCTCTTCCATCACCTTGGGTGTGACGACTTGGATGATCCATGTTTGTAGAGCTCACCTTGTGTACCCGTTAGCACTGGCGGTTACACTCTCTTGGTGGACACTAGGGCGAAAAATTAAGAGCCGGTAAAATAGGTGGACGAGGGTTTGGACTAGGGTTGCTCCTGGGTGGAAATCTTCACCGTGGAGCAGGCTGGCGTTATACTTGAAATTTGTATACCGCAAAGGCTAGACCAAGAATAATCGATTGGCCAGTTTAAACCAAAGATAACAAAGGCGTAAATCCAATCTTATGTGTAAATAGGGAATCCAAATAATACTCCACAATCTTCTACAGTAGGACAAAATTTTACCACACTTTCCAATAGAGATATACCGTTTCAAAACACGGGCGACTTAAGTAGAGTATCAGTTTCACGACGACACCAGGTCAGGGGACTTCCGGTGTTTCTTTTTCAACCTTCCCCGGGTAAACCAATAGCAGCTAGAGGGGACCTTGTTAGCCCTCTGCTGTGAACCAATGACGGCTTGTGTCTTAGAAAGCGAAACGTATACTGATTTTTATCCCTAGATCCAATACAACCTTTTGTGTACCCTACCCAAAATAACCTGGCTGGATAGTGATGTGCCTTACCTGGAATTGTGCGGCCAGTTCCACCTGGATAGCTTTTGTGTACCGAGCACCCAAATAGCCTGGCCGACCTGGATAACCATCCACCCTGACCTAACAAGACCTGGCCGACTCTGATTTCCTCTTCGCAGCCACGCATCCACCTTCGGCATCCCATCCGGCTTCTATAGGGACATATCCTTCCCCAGGTCCCTTCATATGTCCATCTCTTAGCCATTTCGCCCCTTGGCCACCTGTAACCACCATCGACGGCCATCCAGCTCCACCTCGTCCGGCTAGCCAACGTCTGGATGACCGGGTTCCGAGCCTCCGAATCACATTCATCTAGCCTGATTCCATGCCTTACACTGATCTGTCGCTTGTGAGTGTTCCCGAACACCTCCGGCAGCTGTCATCCTGCGTCCATCAGTGGCCGATCCGGGCAGCTAGCTTGGGACAACATTTCTACCAATCAGGTAAGTGTATTCACTTCACATCAGCCCGTTAAATCCGGAACCACTTCACCGCAAGAAGATTGGAATACTTGAAGATATACCGTATTTAAATAGAAAGGAAATGAATTCTGGGGACTGGCTGAACAGCCTACGGTACAAAATGCTAGCCTAATTAAAAAAAAAATGGTACTTGAAGATAGGCTAAAGGCCGGTAAGTAGGCGGTTTAACAGTCCCATGTAATGTATGATAGATATGTTAATGCTCTTTTCTGCGTTGTTATTCCGCTTTTACGATTTTGAAAAGGTGCCCTTAAAACTTAACAAAAAAATCACAATTTGGGTTCATTTTTGACCACCTTCAATATTAACCAAATCACCTTTTAGAAGACGGCCAGATGTTTTTTTTGTGAAGTACGGTACACAAAATCATACACTTCTAACGCTCCAGGCACGGCATATATTTTTAAAATCATTCTCGAGATGTCTTCACTCGCTCTGCTATCCATCCATGAGGTAAATTACTGAAAATCATAAGTTCACAGTGGTCGACAGGATCGAGGACATTTTTCTACCCCCCATTTTTTAGCACCAAAATGTAGATCAAAATGCGTAGAGCTTAAAACAGGGTCTCCGAATGCTTGGCAATTTTTTGTTCAATCAGAAACGCTGACAAAAATCCCTTTTTATTCTCTGAGTACCCACTATTAGGGGCTAGCCGTGTAATGAAACTCTTATAATAGCCAATCCGGCGACTGTCTTTAGGTAAATTCGACCAATCATATGCTTCAAATTACAGATAGGATTTGCCTACGGAAGCAATACCCGTTTTTAGCAGCGGTTAACCCCATTTTATTGGTCACTCTACATATATTATGAATATAACGATTAAATATAATGTATTACAGTATATGTTTTCTTGTAGCTCAAATCGTGGGTTCTGATTGGCTTTGAAAAAATTCAGGTTAGGGGGCCTCAGTAATTATAAGGTTCTGCAGCGAGTGTCAAGCGCACAGTTCCTAAAATCGACAGTTATTTGAGCTCGACAGTTATCCCCAAAATTTTAATGAAACAACAAAAGAGCAAAAAGGTAATACAGAGAAATATCCTCGATGCTGTCGACCACTATCAATTTGTTGGGCCCTCTTATAAAATCCCTCTAATAGTACTGATCTTCCCCAATATACGACGTGATGGATCTTAACACATCCAGTTTTCTCCGGCGATCCGACTCGTACCACCGACGACAGAATTCAACAGGCGAAAAAGGATTGACCTTTTTATAAAAGCTATTAAAGCTGCCTTTTGGTTTGCTTTTCAGCAGCAGGACCGAAAAGACCATGAAAGCATTAAATCACTCCCTTGCTCGCAATTATCTTCTTTAATTATATATTGTATTGACTTTTTGTTCATCAACGGTCTATACCTCTTCATACACATGTCAAGTTTCTTGTCATACGAGATATCACCTTCGTTTCAAACTCTGAGATGCATTCATTTGCTACCGTAAACCAAATTTTGGACCAAAGGCAATGAAAAATGTAAATACACAAATACAACCATAAGTAGGACGAGTTTTTGTGCATAACTTATGTTTAAAAGTACCTTTATCCATGTTGCAGTAGTAACTTATGCTTTAGCCTAGTTGTAGTCGATAATTCACCAAATTAAGTTGAATAAACTTGCACTCGATCGTCGAATCTTATACCTTTCTATATCAAGGTATAACAAGTGACGTAGTTACCAAGTTAGACGTAGTCGTGAAAGTCGGACACAGGGACTTAGTTAATAAAATGTGTATTAATAAGTGATTAAGTTGCTACCTTATCAATATGCATGCAAAGTGTCGAGACGTACTAGATAACGTACGAGTAGTTTTGAAACCTACACTATACTTACCCCAAAAGAAAGTCGGTTATGGTCCGAATTCATTTCACCCAACGTTACTCCAAATATAGCAATGTACCGTAAATCTTCCAAAAGAGCGCTCCAGAAGTAGTACCGTAATTGCTATCATTATGTAGCTAACATAATAACTACAACTTAATGTTACCATAATACTTCACGTTTTCACACTCCTTCTTGAAATGAATTCTGTCATCACTTCAAACCAATTTCAGAGCATAATTCGTTCAATCTTGGGTACGGCAATGCTTTGGTAAGCAAGGCTGCTAGCGTATCTTGTGTAGGAACGTAGTTTGCGTCAATTTCACCGTCTTTTAACTTTAAAACATTATACTTTAGTCGTATATCCACATGTTTCATTTTTGAGCTTCCTTCCATGCGCTTCATCATCTTGATTGCAGCTTGGTTATCCATAAGTAAGACCATAGGACACTCGACTTTTAAACCTACTTATTGAAGTAATTCACGAAAACCCAACATTTCTACTTCAATTTCCGGAGCCGCATAAAATTCTGCTTCCATTGTAGACAGCTAAATTCCAGTTAAAAATCATGCCATCCATCAACACGACGCTTCTTGTTGTTGACTTGCGATCATCCTTCGATCCAGCATAGTCAGATCACTGTAGGCTTCGATGGTCGTGGTGGAATCAGCGTTTTTTATGTTCCCATATGAAATTTCATTTGTTTGGAACCCTTCAAATATCTTGCGATCCTTTTCGCCAAATTCCAGTCGATTCTTCGGTGCATGTGGTCTTCTTGTTGCTTTATGCACCGCGTAGGATATGTCAGGTCTAGCGCAACGGCAGATCCATTGCAAACTCCCAGCTAGCGATTGAAACGATTTGATAGATATTTTGCCGTCTTTTGGTAAAGCTTCGCTTTCACCAAGGTTCAAGTCTACGTATTCTTGACTTATTGGGACCTTCACAGGATTAGCATCCTTTAAATCGAAATCTTCAAGCATGCCGTCGATCATTACTTTGATGGTCAGCTTATATCCAGTGTTTTCATCAAACAAAACTCGCATTCTTAAGAATTTTGACACTTTTCCGAGATTTTTTATCTCCAAAACTTTCATGTCTTAAAAAAAATTCGTCAACCAGGCTTTCTTTCGTTCCGATTACGAGTAAATCGTCCACGTTGACGCCTACAATCACCGTGTCGTGATCGGTTGATCGTACATAAAGACACATGTCCGTCATGCATTGTAACAGGCTAGCTGTTACAGGCTTACACTATGAAAATTGCAAGTGAGGAAACGTCCAATTGGTTAGGAACAAATGTAATTTATTTCTCAATAGTATACTTAAGATAAAACTTTGAGTTGGACCATTTAATTGATTAAATAGTCCCTTACTTATATATGTTAATATATATAACTACGACACGTGGCTACAAGACGGTAAGTTTAAGAGTGATAAATTTATGAGTGGTTTAGAGCTAACTACTATAATTAGATCTAGACTAATCATATAATCATGTAAAATAAAACTGATCTAATAATACTCTTAATTTTAGATCTCTTCTTAGATTCGATAGTTGTATAAGAATCTGTTTCCCAGGGCGGATTATAAAAACTTATAATCCAATATTCGCATTTCAGACAGCAAGTCTGAAATTGAACTGTAATATTTCAACTTAAATGTCACCTATGTAATGGTACCCCATTACATCACCCCCCACCCAAGGTGGTTGGCCAATAATATTATGTATTATTAGCCAATCGAATGGTGGCACTAGTTGGTCGTAACAATATTTTGATTACGACCATTAACGACCAGAAGAACTCAATGGTCGAGACACGTGGCGGCGCTCTAACGAAACTGCTAATACAGCACCCATCTCTGCATCATATGCAGAGGTACCAACATCGAATGCCGACGCGGCTAATGTAGCGTCAGAGAAGAGGAAGCCGAGAGACCCGTTGTCCCTCGTAATAGACGCTGCGGAAGCAGTGTCTAAGAGGGGGCGTGAAGGTGTCACGCTAGTGACATCTAGAACGCTCACACCTGCCGAATGGCGGGTGGCGAAGAAGCGTTCTTCGGTCTTCGGAGACTCTTC
Organism: Sclerospora graminicola; assembly: GCA_001887855.2. Lineage (NCBI taxonomy): Eukaryota > Oomycota > Peronosporomycetes > Peronosporales > Peronosporaceae > Sclerospora > Sclerospora graminicola. Next base: position 46,336 of record MIQA02023204.1, on the reverse strand, counting down.
CGACTCCGAAGAAGAGGATGTGGACGTCACCATCCTCCGCGAGGGGTCTAGCGAACGTAAGCTTGCTAGAATTCTTCGCCGAGAAGTGAAGACGAAGTGGATTCTGACGCTGTAGATTATGACAGCGACAACACCGTCTTGAGATGGCAGAAGTAGCGGAGAGCTCCTCCTGGACCTTGAAACTCGACTGGGCGGGACGAGGCTTTGGGGACGTTCCACCTGCCAAGAAACAACGTGTAGAAGTGGCTTTCGCTACTTCTGATTCGTCTTGTCGTACGGAATCACATGTTCCGTACAAAGTGGGGTTTTGGACTCCAGCATGGACATTGATGCCCGACAGTGGCGGGCACACCAAGCGCGATTGTCAATACCCGTTGTTTGACATCAACGCGCTTGATGATTGCGAAGCCAATCGCAACCGCCACTTCGATAAGAGTACCGACGATATACGTCGGTACTTTATCGACCTTTTCTTTCAGGCTCGTTACTATACGAGCCGAAAAGGGTCGCGGCAGAACAGGGACGATATAGACGCCCTGACACAAAGTTGGAATGCCTTTGTTGAAAACTACAACAAAGATCCCGTCGATTACGTGAAGCGAGTTCACGTAAATCGTGAGGGCTTTTTAAAACACTCACGAACAGGGAAATGGAGTTTATCCATTTTACCTGCATCAAAGAAGGAATTCCTTGCGGTGCTCCTTCTCACGTGACTTGCCCTTGTTGTCCCAAAGGAGCTCCTTGTCTGAGCAAAAAGGAGCTGCGGGGGTACCGAGTAACCTTCGTACCCGCTATGATTAAGGGCCTGGTTGATGCCCTTATTGTATCAGCACCTGATGGTAATACTTTCCACTCATCAACACCTAGTTTTGATGCTTCTTACGAGTTTGAGGAGAAGTATCCTTCTCAAACTCCTTCAGATGGTCAGGGGCGTCTGCCTTCAGAACCTCGATCGGTTCCCAAGGGTTAAACTCTTGTGTATACCCCAACCAGCGTACCAAGTACTTGGTATGCTGCCTCTTCTTATAGGGAACCGAGCGCTTCGCAATCAAGCGCTCGAGAATATAGCGCTTATTCCCTTGATTATCAATCAGGGGCGGCGGGGGCTGGTAGCTCCCTCGCCGTCGTTGTTGCAGAGCATGGTTCACAGCTTCGCAAGCTCGAGAGGCACTTCTCTGGGCTGAGCGGCGATATGTCTCACTCTGTGAATACATATCGTTTCCTTCGTGGAGAGATTCACGACATATTGGGCGCTTATGCTGCCCTTCAGCGGTAGAATGGTCTTCTGGTTGTCCAGTGAATAAAACCATATGACTTTATCCAAGTCTTCGATCAAATCATTGTTCACAGGCATTGGATAGACCATCAACTCTGTAAGTCGGTTCATCGTTCTATAAGTAATACAATGTCGAATATGCACTCCGTTCTTCTTGATCACGATCACTATCGGTGATGCCCACTGTGATGTTGACGACAGGACGATTTTCGTACCTAACAGGCCTTTGATCACGTCAGACAACTTCTCCCGATATTGTGGTGCGGTCTTGCGGCAACGCTGGGCAATCGGTATCGCATACCCCACATCAATATCACAAACAGCTCCATAGGCGGCAGGGGGTAGGGGATTGCCCTTTTCAATCAGCAAATGGCGCATTCTCCAGATTATTCTTTTGAGTTAATCAATCTGTTCAAGAGTGTTTACTTCAGGATCACCGACTTGGAGGTCGTCCAGGGTGACTTCAGGTATATCGGGTGATACTTCTGGCAAAACCGCCATCCGCTGCTCGATATCTTCTATGTATTGATCATCACTTTCATGTATACATACTTGATCATCTACCGGATCTATTCCTTCCGTTTCAGCGTCAGTCTGGATCGCCTCTGGCAAATCATCCAATTACTGGTTTTCTTCGGGTTTCACCTCATTTATGTGGTGAAGTGACTTGAGAATTAACGGGCTAATGAGAAGTGAATGCAGTCACCTGATTGTTTGAAATGTTGGTCCCAGCCAGCTGCTCGGATCGGCCACCATAAGACGCAGGCTGGTAGCTGCCGGGTGTATTCACAAGCGGCAGGACGGTGCAAGGCATGGAATCGAGCCAGATGGGCGTGTTAAAGGGACTTGTAATCGGGCTAGCCAGATGTGGGCCGTCCGGATCAGGTGGGCTGGATGGCCGTCGACGGTGGTTGTCCAAGGGGCGGATTGTCTAAAGGATGTGCGTGCGAAGGATCCTGAAGAAGGCTGGGCCCTTGTAAAAGACGGATGGGACGCCGGAGATGGATGCTTGACCGCTAAAGAAGAATTGACGCCAGTTGCCAGGTGGGCCTTGATGGATGGCTATCCAGGTCGAGCCGGGTATTTGGTGTACGGTACACGAAGAATTATACAGGGCGGGCTGACTGATTGGTGTACAGTACACAAATGAGCATCCAGGTGGAGCTGGATGGTTTTGGTGTACGATACCCTAAAGAGATCGAGGTGGAGCTAGCTGACTGGGCTATTTCAGGTAAGGCACATAACTTTCCAGCCGGGCTATTTGGGATAGGTTACACAAAAGGTTGTATTGGATATAGGTATAAAAATCAGTATACGTTTCGCTTTTTTAGACACAAGTCACTTTTATTGGTTCACAGCAGAGGGCTAACAAGGTGCCCTCTTGCTGCTATTGGTTTGCCCGGGGGAGTTTGAAGTAACCCACCGGAAGTCCCCTGACCGGGAGTCGCCGCGTTGCATATACTCAACTCAGGTCGCCCAGTTTTGAACACGGTTTATCTCTACCGGAAAGTGTGGTAACGTTTTCGCCTACTGTAAACGATTGTGGAGTGTTATTTGGATTCCTATTACGCACAAGACTGGATTTACCCTTTTGTTGTCTTTGGTATAGCTAGCCGATCGACTATTCTCGGTCCAGCTGTCGCAGTATACAAACTTCAAGTATATTGCCAATCCTGCTCCCCGGTGAAGATTTCCGCCCAGGAGCTACCCCTAGTCCTAACCCTCGTTTCCCTATTCGACGGACTTTTAACTTTTCGCCCTAGGGTCTATCAAGATAGCGCAACCACCAGTGCTGACGGGTACACAAGGTGAGCTTTACCAACATGGATCATCCTAGTCGTCACGACCGAGGTGATGGAAGTGATCGATCCAGCCGGATGGATGCCTGATCTCATCAAGACCTGGATGGACGGAACACCCCCCTCCAAAAGTCAGTCATCTGGCCCCCCCCGTGGGTGTTCGCATCTCAGAAGAGCGACTACACAACAATGGTGCGCGTGTCCGGATTTCTTGGCGACCCTGATATCACCGCAAGTCCTTAGGGGGCAAAAGACCTCAACCTGTCAAATTTGTTGAAGACGTTGTGTCGGGTGTATTGGGGAAAGGCATATCGCCCCCAATGTTGCTGAAGATGGAAGGATGCGATGGTCGACTAGGATAGAGGAGTACGAGATCGACATTAATGATTAAAGTTACTCCCCTGGAGGCTCCTACTGGAGCTGAACCGGATTACGGTACTACTCACTATAGCGCCGGCCACGATGCCCCAGCTGGAGCCGACTCGGATTATGGTGCAAGTCACCATAGTCCGAGGAAGGAACATGGTTTCGAATATGATCCGAAGAAACAAATGTATATGATAAATATCAATAAAGAAAAAATTAAGAAAGAAGAATCGAAGGCTGGATACGACCAGAGTGGGAAGCTGGCTGGATTAGGATCAAGTCACTATCCAGGTCACCAAAACCTAAAAAACTGGATTAGCAAGAGCCGGATTATCCAACTCGCAAGGATAGGCCACGTTTTGAAGAAGAAGAGGAAAAGTTTGATGGCCTATCGCAGAAGGTACGGACACCGATCTGAAGCGTGCCCACCACCTTCGCGAACGGGGTCAGTTCTTACGGACGGATGGGGTCCTGAATATAACTCGACCAAAAATCCTTGGTGGATTAAAAGGTCACATCTCTCCCCCATCTCTCTCAGACAGCCACGTGTCCCTCATTAGAGGACTGTTCGATCAGCTCAAGCAAGCCGGTATCAACACCGGCGTGTTCGATCCGAACAAGTTGTTCGATCTGAAGGCGGACAGGCTGAAGGAGGCATCCAGCGCCGCTTGGTACCGTTTGTAGGCTGCTTTCTGTCGCAGAAGATGACAGCAACAGCTGGAGCGACGCCGCCCTCGCCGCCGGCAGCAAGAAGACCGACCGGATTACACTCGGGTTCTTCTCAGTACGAGTCTGCCCCTTTAAAAGCGGATTCAACCGACTCATCGGTAGGTATTACCCGTATGACGCTTGGCCCAAGGGGAGCAGCGCGTGTGGGAACGGCCATGTTGACGATCTTGAATACGTTATTTTATTCTTCTGGAGTATATATATTTTACGCAGGAAATAATAAAGAATAAAAGTAGTCAAGAAAAAAAAAGATTAAAAAACACCTTTTTGACGTGGATATGGAATCGGTCAAGTCGGCCAAGTGCCACTACGATCCGGATGGCCTGGATCTGGGGATGGCTCGCCGAGCTAATATGACCTCAGCCCAAGCGTTCGATATGGGCTCAGGGGTGAAATCCTTCAACTCGGATATCAGCCACGTCCGAGTTGAAGGATTTCACTGGACGGGACATCGATGATGACCAAGCCCGAGGATGGCTGGGCAAGACGAAGTCAGCATTCCTCAGAGACGGTACGCCGGACTATGAAAAGTGCCTGATCTTCAGAGACTTGATGAAGGGTCCGGCTAAACTGGATCCAGCAGCTCAGCCGGGATGTCCGAGACGATTGGAGGAAGCTGATTGAAGCTTTTGGAGAGCAATACTGAGGATCGGGAATGTCAGTAGCGCGCCAGTAGATGCGGGCAGATGAGACCCCTCTGGAATACCTCCATCGTCTGAATGTCGCAGGAATGAAGGCGAACATACTGGTTAAAGAAGATGCCAGCCGGTCGGAAGCTGCCCGGGAACATGTGGAGCATTTTATCAGCACGTTGGACGACCGGGAGCTGGCGGACTTGCTACCGCCACTGCGACTGAAGAATACCACGGAGCTGGAGCTGACGCTGCGTACTTATCAAAGAGCGAAAAAGCAAGTCCCCAAGGCAGCAGTCGAAGCAGGCAGGTACAAGTCACGTTTTAACCCGGATCAAGGAAGCCGGCCGCCATCCACCAGGACGGCCCGATCCGTCCGCATGGTGGCCCGAGAGTCGGATGCGACTAGTACGGAAGAGGAGCATCAGTGGTCTGGAAGCCAATCCGAGGAGGAGCAGTACCGGCATCTGTTCTCGGCGGAAGCCAACCAGCAACCCAGGCTGCCATCGGGGTCCAGCCAGCGGAAGGGCTTTCCGTCTCGAACAGACCAGGATTGTCCCAGACGGAAGTCCAACTACTGAGGATCCATCAAGCATGACGACCGGAGCTGTTGGAAGCGGCTGACGTGCAAGAAGTGCGAGAGGAAGGGACACCCGGCGGAACACTGCCTGTTTACGTGTAAGACTTGCGGGGAGGAGCATGAGGCGGGACTATGCCCAATTGAAGAATTCTACAACCAGATGAAGAAGTGGTACGTCCCGACCAAGCATGCTGGAATGCTGCCGCCCGGAGTGGAAAAGATGTTAAACTAGATCGGTCGCCAGGTTGGAATCTGGCTCAAGCCGAGCAGTCTAGTGTTAGTATCTGTGCATTTATCGGTAAAGGAAATAATCAAGAAGCAAAGCAAAGCGTAACCGACAATACATGTAAGTTTGACGATTATGCCATCTGGACCCGGTTAGCAGGGCGGACCCTTTCCGGGTGAGCAGTATAAGAACGGACGAATATTTTCGGTCTGAAGTGGTCATGGAACTAAATTTGTTACCCGGCGAATCATGAGGTTATTGGAAATACCATTCGCTGGATACATGGTTCAAGCAGGCCAAGGCCGATAATAAAATTAATAACCAGAAGGCCATCATGCTTTTTGACTCTGGCGCCGAAGTGTCCATCGTTGACACCACATTTGCTCGTAAGGTGGGATGTGAAATAGATTAGACAAAGCGACAAGAGTGTATCGGTATTAGGGGAAGTTCGTACATGACCCAAAGAAGAACAAAAGTTAAGATTAGGTTGGCTGGGTCTTTGGTGTACTACTTTACCGCCTGGGTAGGTAAGCTAGCTGGGCATGATGCAATTCTGGGAATGGACTTTTTATCGCATGGGACAGTGACGTTGTGATGAGGTGCAGATCCAGCTGACTTGGCGATACATGTCGCATAAAGGGCACTGCTTGTGGCCGGCGGCCTCTATATGGAACCCACGTCCATTTCCTCAAGTTAGGTCAGTTTGTAACGGTGCCAGTGGGAAGGACGGTGGAAGTAACGGTGCAACCACACGACAGACGGCGTAAGTTATGGCTGACTAGGGAGGAGTGTTGGGTGCCCTCGTTCGTTAAAGGGGTAGGTCACATCAATTACAGAAGTGTGACCAACATCTCAGAACGGCCCCCTGCTTCCGAAAGACAGTGGTGACAAACCGCTGGATCCAGACGAGTATGAAGTAGAAGAGATTTTGGATGGTTGGAACGGACGGAAAACCAGGTTTGGGCGGTTTCTGGTGCAGTGAAAAAAAAATACGAAGAACGGATGAGCTGGATCTTAATTGGGGAACACTGATGACGGAGTTCGGTCGCCAACGAGCGATCCGGAATCGTTTCGAGGTCATGCAGACCCATGAAGAAGGTAGAGAAGACCTAGAAAACTAGGCCATCCGGCTGCCGGGCAGTGGGAACGGCCAGTTTAAGCGATATTAATCGACCAATCAAATGGTGGATATGAACTAGTCTGGTCAGAAGTGGGCCAATCAGGTGATGGATTGGAAAAAAACGCTTTGGAGTCAGCTCGGGGCTGGATTGAAAAAAAAACTTTTTGGGAGTCAGCATGAGTGGCGAAGCTGGATGGGTGTTCGGATTATGGAAGTAGGAAAAAAAGGTTTCGGCATAGGTAATGGAATAAACGATGTATTAGCGGGGCAAATAACAATGAATAGATGGATGAAATGGAGTGGAATAAGCTAGACGAGCATAGCAAACTAGCCTTGCAAGTCATCACTGGCGAGTGTAAAGGAGTTTGTTTCGGAGGCGGGACACGCTGAGGCCAGGGGGACGGTAGGGATGCTACCGATAGTGGTTACGCCACGGATCCTGCTGGTTCATCTCGACGAGTGAGGCTTGGAGGAGGGTGGCGCGATGGGGGCTACCTAAACCCGTATACCAGGTCCTGCCTTCAGCCAGATTCCCGCTTTTCTCCACCCGGCGATTAGCCAGGTCTAGCATGAAAGGGTGAAGGAATATGTCCAGGTCACACTGGCCGACTTGGATGCCGTCGACGACGAGGGTACATAACTTGGTCAAGCCCTCGGCCGCTCGATTTCGACGCTGCTTGTTTTTGGCACGGTATCTGGCCAAAGCGGGAACACCACGTCCGACTTCAGCGGAAATGAAGAGGTAGTGGGTGGACTCCCAAATAGATTGACCATGTCGGGAGGGATACCCTGCACATGCCTAACGAAGATCGGCGAACCAGCCGACATAGGGCAAGCGCATATCGTGCATATCCGTCGCCAACACGGCCCACGGCTTGTGAGACAGGATTCATCACCTTGCATGATGACGTGCTCATTGGAATGTGGCTGGCCGATGACAAAGTGCCTCGCCGGACAGGTTATGTCACTATGGGCTCAAGACGCTAGATATCGAGTGGCTAAACCTGGCCTTTCAGACAAGTACCGATTTGGTCAGCGAAGAGGAACCGGTGGAGGAAGACCGGACTCCAATGTTGGCTAAACCAGTGTACCGGACCCTTTCTAGAATATTGACGCGTAGCCAGCCATCGCCGGATCCGGCTGAATGTGCCGGCCGAGATCCCGCCCCAGTCGCTGAACTGGTTTTTGTCCACTCTGTCGAAGATGGATAAATGGCTGTATCAGGAGAGGAGACAAGTCGGAGTCACATGTGCGGTAACCTCCGATCCTGGCTTACCCGATGAGCAGGATGATGCTGGATCGACTAATCCGGTTGACCTAAGTTCGGAATTACTCGGAGGTGACCAGGATAGGAATCCAGTTGACCTGGATTCGGAATTAGCCAAATATGACCAGGATAGGAGTCCAGCTGACCTGGATTCCGAATTTGACGGAGGCGACCAGGATGAGAATTCGGCTGACCAGGATTCGGAATTAGCCGAAGCGATCCAGGATGGGAAACCACCTGACCCTGATTAGGAATTAACCGAAGCGATCCAGGATGGTAATCCACCTGATCCGGATTCGGAATAAACCGAAGCCAACCAGGTCTGCATCCATAAAGGGGTCGACCTATACGTCGAAGGCATGGAGGATCAGATGGCGGTGTTATCTGAGGTGACTCCCTGCCCACCAGCAGTTACTATTGACGATCTACAAGCCGGAGACCCCGATGTGAACATCCCGGAGGAGATCAGCAGGCTGATGGATATCATATGGAAAAGAAAAAAAAATCTGCTGATCGGCCCAGGAAATGCTCTACCTCCGGCCGCCCAGGGGGCGGTATGCGACATCAATGTGGGTAAAGCCAAGCCGGTAGCGCACAGGTGCCGGAAAGTCGCCCCCTGGTGTTGGGAAAATCGATCGGAGCTCATTAAGGGATTGCTGGCCACCAAGATAATCCAGCCGTCCACCTCGCCATGGGCGTCGCCCATCGTAATCATTATTAAGAAGAATGAGTGGATATAAGATTGTGCATCAACTACGGACTGGTGAACCGGCTGAATAAGCTAATGGTTTACCCGATGCCGTTGGTAAACGACTTGCTAGAGGATTTTGATAAAGTTTTGTGGTATTGCTCATTAGGCATGGATAGTGGATTCTGGGTGGTTTCTGTGACCGATCGTGCACGGGAAATCGCTGCGTTTGTGACGCCCTTCGGGTTGATCGACTGGAACCGGATGCTGTTTGGCCTAAAAATTGCCCCGCAGATTTACCAGCGGCTAATAGATAACGCGTTGTATGGACACTTCAAGATCAAGGCGGACCAAGATCCTGCCCAGGTCGGTGATGTGTTTGCCGAAGGTGACCCTCAAGACGGCTGCTACTTGGGATTTAATATAAAAAAATTGGAAAAGTTGATGATTACGTGTGAAAAATGGAATCTTCCGATTAGTCTGGTGAAAGTTTCTGGGGAAAAACTAAGTTGACTTATTTGGGTCGCCAGGTTTCGATTGCCGGACTGAAAGCCAATCCGAAAGATCTGGAGTTTTTGAGTAATCTGTCTTTCCCGCGGTCACGGAAGGCCATGCAATCATTTTTGGGCAGTTTGAGCTATTACAGTCGTTTTTTTATATTGAGGATTTTGCGGTCTATGCTGCTGTTTTGTATGAGCTACGGGAGAGTAACAAGTTGAGAGAGCAGGACCGGCAAGAAAAAATTCTGACCGAGCCAGCAATATCTGCCAATGATATGCTGCCCGGGTCAACTATTTCGGCCAATAAGATGCTGCCCGTCCACCCAGACAGGCAGCTGACTGCCCAACTCCCATGCTGCCCGGCCAGACGACCACCTGACCAGGGCGATGATGGCATTCGGTATGCTGAAAGCAAAGATAGCGACCACACCAGTCCTGAAGCGCTTTGGAGGAAGCGCTGATAGTCAAAGCGCCTCAGAAACCTCCACGACAATCCATCACACCGCCGCCACCAACAGTAGGTCCGACGGAGGTACTGATGGTTCTGAGCTTTGACGGGTCAGCAAGCGTCAAAAAGGGAGTAGGTCCCTACTGTGTCATCCTGTGGAAGCTGCCCAAGTGGAAAGTGGTCTCTTCCGCTTAGGATTTTACGCCTGGCATAACCGTGAACGAGGCGGAATACCGAGGATTGTAGCCTTGCCTAGATCTGCTGACTGGCCAGACGAAGGGGCGGATTATCATATGCGGCGACTCCAATCTGGTGATCCGACAAATTACTGGGGAGATAGCCTGCAAGGCCCTCCGACTAAGACTTTTGAATGATCGGGTTATGTCGACCCTGCGAGAATGGCCAGAACATGAATTGTTACATGTCAAATGAGAGTGGAATAAGAGTGCAGATCACCTGGCCACGCTAGCTATGCGCAACCAAGTAGGGGTCACCGCTTCTGATCCAAGCTTGTAATTAGATCTGGCAGAGATCATTCGGTTGCCCGAACGTATCCATCCTGCCCTTATTGAGGAGGTAACGCGGGTGAACGCCGTCACCCGGTCGCAAAAGCGCCGTTCTCTGGCGCTGGCTCACCATATACCGAAGTAATGAACGAAGGGATAGTGCAACAGTTGCGGGTAGAACGGATCCTTCAAGCGCAAAATGAAGAGGAGTAGATAGTGGATCTTAAACATACTTGAAAGGGGTAGTGGAGAAATTAAGTGCCGAACAAGCCAAAGAGTGTTTTAAGATAGCCCCCGATTATGAAGTGGATGAGAATGAGTTGTTATTTTTCTATCGAGATGCTGACCAGCCCGAAATCGATAGGGATAAATCCGCCCGGCTTGTCGTACCGACTACCTTGCACGGCTTTCCTCCACCACCATCACGTAAGTTTGGAAGGGGGGCATCAGGTCATCGGCCGAACCTATCATAAGATCAAGGCACATTTCCACTGGCGGGGTCTCTATCGCAGTGTGCAGGCTTATGTGGGAAGTTGTCCGGATTGTAAAAACAGGGAAAACCCAGCCGACCGTTAAAGGGCGGTTACCTGGAAATTTACAAGCCACCTATCCTTTCCAAGTCATTGCGATGGACCATATCCCATTCTTGCCTAAATCTCGTAATGGATATACTGAGCTGGTAATCTGGACGGATTGGTTTACCGGGATGGTTATAGCAAAGGCCAGTTTCACCCGTACCACACATCAGGTTGCTCAGAGTTATGAGGAATGGGTGTTTAAACGTTTTGGAGCAAGCGAGGTCATCCAGCATATTAGGGAACCTGGATTTATGGCGGATGTGTTGCGAGCCTTCAACAAGAGTTTGGGACAAAAACATAGCGCGACTATGGCTTACCGCCCACAAGCGAACGGGAAAGCGGAAAGAATGGTCCAAACTTTGACTAGAGCTCTCAAGATGTATGTGATGAAGGCGGATCAGCACGACTGGGGTGAATACGCCGAGAGGCTTGTTTTCGCCATTAATTCGACGTACGATCGGGTGAGGGGAGGCACCCCTTTCAATTTAGCTTATGGATGGGATCATCGACCCACCATGGAAGCTTCCATCCAAAAAGGGTGTGTCAGACGCCGTGATCCAGATGCCCGTCGCTAGAGGATGGGGGTGCAACGTCATTATTCACTGACGTGAACAGGTAAACAAACCCCTTCGGCAAGCTATCCAGGATCGTGCCGACCAGAACAATGACAAGTTCAGGGAGCATGGTATAGATCCAGGCCCCCAGGTATGATTATATCTGGACCGAGTCAAGCAAGGTTACGCGCGGAAGTTAGCCCATATGCGGCATGGTCCTTTCCGGGTAGCAGATCTGGCCGGGGAGCACGCAGTCAAGTTGGTTACAGCAGGCACTGACTACAACGTTTTTCCAATAGTGCACGTTTCCGAAATGAAGTTGGTGAGACATTTCCCAGATCTAATCCTCCCACCGTAATTAGTCTGTGCCAGACTAATTTCGAACCTGAGTTTTTAAGCTGTGCTACCTTAAATAGTCTGTGCCAGACTATTAATGAACCCAGACTAATTAAGGGATGTTCGGAAATAGTCTGTGCCAGACTAATTTATAAGTTGGTAATTAGTCTGGGTTAAACTAAGTGTCACACACACCTTGTACCATAACCTAGGTACAGCGTACCTAAAAACCCGTTGATTGATCGCGTGTGTCACACACGACTCCAACAGACAAGAATACCACTTACAAAAACGTCATTATATGTATTTATTCGATCAACTGTATCGCTAGACCAGCGAATTCAGGAGCAAGAAGTCTTATTGAAACGTCTAGTAATGGCGACAAACTCCTCTACCGGATACTGTCTCAGTATCTTTATTTACATATTTACTGTTAGCTATGACAGATTTATCCTGTTGTGCGCACGTCACATTTTTTTTGCAAAAGGAAGTGCAACGGTCTCAAAAACTCACAATATTTTCTCTGCATTGACCGACATCATGCAAATTTTCTTGGCGCTTTTCAGGGATTGAAATGGCAGACTTTAGGGTCACCAAAAATGCAAAGCTGCGAGGTCTATCAAATAATCAATTATTAAGCCAGAGCTTCTGCTCTTCCTCTAAATCTGCTTTTTATTTGGAGTCGATATACTTTAACGCTTACATTTTACCTGTAAATTGTAATTGCCTTTTGACCATTATTGTAATGAACTACACTAAAGGTTCTAAAATCTCAGAAAAAGCGAATACGGGCCTTTTTAAAAAATATTGATAATAGGCTGCCAAGAAATAATAATAAAAAAAACTTCTGTAAAGCCGAGTCAGTTTTAGACCAGGCTAGCCACAGCTCTAAGGCTCCCTAAATCTATATTGGTACGATTTTATTACCAGAGTTATGAAAGATTTATAAAAATCAAGTTGAAAAGTGTTCTAAAATATAACGGTTAATTTTTCTTGACCTGTATCAATCTTTCTTAAGGTATCTCTACTTCAGCAAGAGCGTCTTCAAAATCATTCATATCAGCGGGATCGATTTGCAGGAAGCCCCCGCCCTTTGTGAAGCTGCTTTGCTTTTGACATCATTATTTTCGGTACTTTGTACCTTCGTTATGGTACAGGGGGCCAACGGTGCCAGACTAATTAGGAAGTTTTGAGAGCTCACTAATTTTTCTTCACCTAAATTAGTCTGTGCCAGACTAATCCCGAACACAGAATATTTTCGCACACAGACTAATTACGGTGGGAGGAGTTCCGAATTCGCGCCTGGTATCGGAGAGCGACCGGTTTGATTTCGACGAAGGTCTTCAGTAGTGCGAAATTAACTAGATCAAGACGCCAATCAGAAGCTTGGGTTGACTGAGAGGCTGGAGGAAATACCGACAACGGTGGATGAGACGAATCTCGAGCGACGTAGGCGCCTGTGAGGTCTGCAATGCGAAGGCCTTTTAGCTGCACCTCAGACCAGGGGCGAGCCGCATTCAGTTCGGAAGCAGTCATGACTTTCCGGCGAGGAATCCAGAGCGGGGGGGACTCTTCAGCCGACTCTTTGGGCTCATTTTCATTCAGTGAAAAAGTATCCGGAGAAGGTGGCCTTTCGAAGTTCTCAGTAACGGCTTCGTCATCGTCCACTTCGAGCAGGTTAGACGCTTCCCCTTCATCCGGGGAAGCGTTGGGTGGCCCACGGGATCGTGGGGAGAATTTCCAGGAGAACAGAAAGAGACGAAGGGCTGGGCAAGGATTCCGGAAAGCAGTGACGAAGGGGCGACTCTTCGGAAGCCAGCAAACCGGAAGCGGTCGGACTCGGGTCAGGGCCGGAGCCCGGCTCATCTTCTTCCCAAATCTTTACCGTTTTTGCTGACGAGGCGGACTGTTTAAGCCGTTTAGTCGTCGCTGTAGAGTAAAGCAATGATATCCTGCTGGATTGGCGTTTTCCTCTGTCTATCGGAGGATCCTCTGGAGATGGTGAAGAAGCCGGCTACGCGCTGGCTGGCACTGGTGGAGGGCTAGGGTCTTGGGAAGCATCCCAGAACCGGAGTCGTGTGGTTACCTCCGTATTGACGGTCACCAAGTCTTGGGCAGACGCCTTTATCTCAGCTGATCTGACGCCCGATTCAGAGTCAGCAGACAGAGGTAGAGTTGGTTGAGCGGGAGTAGTGGAACCGGGGCCGCGGGGGCAGGCTAAGTCGAGAAGGTTTCTGATGGACCACCGGATAGGCTTAGGGCTCTTTATCAGAGGCGCCACCCTGGAACCCGCCTCGGGCAGTCGGGTTCGAGCAGCCTGTATCGAGGATACACAGTCCGCACTACGCTGCATAAGGTCAGAAACCATCTGTCGGGCTTTATCCACATTCGACGGGGCCTCGGCATGTGCGTCTTCACATTCCTGAATCTGACGGTGAAGTTCGGGCGGCGCAGTAACGACTGTTCCAGTGCTTTCTGGTACTTCATCAGTTTTTTCGCGATAGGGATCCGGTAATTCTCCAGCTAACATAAGCTCACTTGTGATTTCTCTAGTTGCTCGGAGAGGCGGATGTACCCATCATAGTGCTTCGTCACCTTACGAGAAGCATGGGAAGACTCGACCATCAAGATATGATAATACATGACATTCTGTTCTGTGGGAACATATATGGTGAATGGATGGAAAGACAATCTTGAATAAGCGAGAATTCACTTACTTTGAGATTCCACGGTGGATGTCGCCTTCCGATACAAGATGCGCAGGGAGTCAATTGACTCGGATAGCTGCTTATAGCGGTCGTTCTCCCGAACGAGGTCGGCCTTCTCATTCTCCAGTTAGTTAATGTGGCTTTGGAATTGGAGGGCAGCTAGTACCTCCCGAATCGGGGCCTCGTCTGCCCATTGATCGGCCCGTCGCGCGGTCTGGGATAACTCAGTGTTCGCTTTCTCCAGGCTAGCTACCTGAGCGGTGAAGGCAGTGATTTGGTTTCTCAGGTAACCACCTCGGGCTGCCCTGGGTGCCGGCCGAGGCCTGCAGATCGGACACTTAGGCAGCCTACCGGTGGCTCCGCTGGCGTCGGGGGGGGGGAAGGGGACCCAACGATGAGTTCGCGTTGGTATCGTCGTGGCTGGATATAAGAACGGTGGATGATTCGAGATTGAGATCGTGCCTCAACCGTTGTGCGGCTGCGACATCACTCAGGGGCGGCTGCGGTGAAGTAACTTGGAAATTAACGGGCTAATGAGAAGTGAATGCAGTCACCTGATTGTTTGAAATGCTGGTCCCAGCCAGCTCCCGGATCGATCACCATAAGACGCAGGCTGGTAGCTGCCGGGTGTATTCACAAGCGGCAGGACGGTGCAAGGCATGGAATCGAGCCAGATGGGCGTGATCAAGGGACTTGTAATCGGGCTAGCCAGATGTGGGCCGTCCGGATCAGGTGGGCTGGATGGCCGTCGACGGTGGTTGTCCAAGGGGCGGATTGTCTAAAGGATTTGCGTGCGAAGGATCCTGAAGAAGGCTGGGCCCTTGTAAAAGACGGATGGGACGCCGGAGATGGATGCTTGACCGCTAAAGAAGAATTGACGCCAGTTGCCAGGTGGGCCTTGATGGATGGCTATCCAGGTCGAGCCGGGTATTTGGTGTACGGTACACGAAGAATTATACAGGGCGGGCTGACTGATTGGTGTACAGTACACAAATGAGCATCCAGGTGGAGCTGGATGGTTTTGGTGTACGATACCCTAAAGAGATCGAGGTGGAGCTAGCTGACTGGGCTATTTCAGGTAAGGCACATAACTTTCCAGCCGGGCTATTTGGGATAGGTTACACAAAAGGTTGTATTGGATATAGGTATAAAAATCAGTATACGTTTCGCTTTTTTAGGCACAAGTCACTTTTATTGGTTCACAGCAGAGGGCTAACAAGGTCCCCTCTTGCTGCTATTGGTTTGCCCGGGGAAGGTTAAAGTAGCCCACCTGAAGTCCCCTGACCGGGAGTCGCTGCGTTGCGTATACTCAACTCAAGTCGCCCATGTTTTGAACACGGTTTAGCTCTATTGGAAAGTGTGGCAACGTTTTGGGCTACTGTGAAGAACTGGAGAGTGTTATTTGGCTTCCCTATCACATACACGACTGTCTTTGGTTTAGCTGGCCGATCGATTATTCTCGGTCCAGCCGTCGCAGTATACAAACTTCAAGTATATTGCCAATCCTGCTTCTCGGTGAAGAATTCCTCCCAGGAGATACCCCAAGTCCTAACCCTCGTTTCCCTATTCGACGGACTTTTAAATTTCGCCCTAGGGTCCATCAAGAGAGCACAACCGCCAGTGCTGACGGGTACACAAGGTGAGCTTTCCCATATGGAACATCCATGTCGTCACGACCAAGGTGAGCTTTCCCATATGGAACATCCATGTCGTCACGACCAAGGTGATGGGAGTGACCGATCCAGCCGGCTGATCGGATCAAGACCTGGATGGATGGAGTACCCCCTCCGACAGTCAGTCATCTGGTCCCCCCTTAGGTGTTCGCATCTCAGGAGGAAATTCTTTGAGCGACTACACCACATTTTCGACGGTCACGACAGATTCCTCTTGCTTGGTTTCTTATACCAAACCAAGGTTTTCACTAATCTTGGTAGTGTTAGGGTCGTCTTTAGCCAGATCATCATTATTGTCATCCTTCGGGTCAGTGGTAATCAGTGATCCGGTCCTGGTAACATTTAAATTCTGCGGACATTATTCGACACTGCCTTCACCCGTCGTCTTCACAGACGATCCCCTGATGAGTAGCTTGGTCGGAGTGGTATACTCCAGTTTTTAACCTAAACGTCAGGTATCTTCGTCTGTCAAATCTTCATTACTGATTAGGTCCGTGGTGGTTAGATATGCCAGATTTTGCCATTGCGTGTATGTTCGTGACCCCACTGAAGCATACCCCATTTGTCGACCCACTTTTCCTTTAGCAACCACATCCCTAGGATCATGTCTTCATGAACAATCAGTGGTGGTCCGATATATTAGTAGCCCTGATATAGATTGATCTGCCTGCCCCTTTAACAAAAGTCGGTAAACATCATTCACCCCGAGTTAACCATAGTTTCCGCTGTCGATCGGTCGACCGGATCATCCATTCAGCCGATCCGGCTACTGCAATATTTCATACTGGCCCATTTTGACCATCTGAATACGGACACCATACAAAGGACGTCGGCCAGATAATTGTATCTGCACTTCATCCGGTAGGGTCAGGGTTCCATGAGAAAGGTCATGGACTCCCAGTATCGCGTCCTGGCCGGCTAACCGGCCGATCCAAGCAATGAAATAGTAAACAAGAGAGCCAGTCATGGTAATTTTGACACGTGACCGTCTTTCCGTAATGTACGAATTTTCAGCGAATCCGACACATTCTTGCCTCTGGGTACTGTATATACGACATTCCACCTTACAAGCAAAAGCGGAGTGGATAATCGAGACTTCTGACCCAGAGTCAAATAGAATAGTTGTTTTTTCATTGTTGATTTTCCCATTACCTTTTGCTTTCTTTACCCACTTGTCGGGAGAGTGATACTTCCAGTATCCTCGGGATTCACCGGTCAATAGGTCCAACTCCAAGATCACATTTGATCGGGAATATTCGTCCACTTTTAGACTGTAACTCGGACACCGATCGGCACAAATTGAAATAGAACATGTATTGTGGGTTATCGCATTTCCTCAATCTTATTTCTGCTACCGACTAAAGCATAAATGCTGAACGTAGGCCGCTCGGCTCGAACCATATTCCAACCTGGCGAGCAATCCGATTTAACATTTTCTCGACATCCGGTGGAAGCATGCCGGCATGTTTGGTCGGCACGTACCACTTGCGAATCTGGTTGAAAAACTCTTCAATCAGGCAGGCACTAACGTCGTGAATCTTACCGCAGGTCTTGCACACGAAAAAACAATCATCGGAGGGATGACTTTTACGGTCACATTTTCCGCACATAATTCTCTTCCAACAATCACGATCGCCGTGCTTAGTAGACCCACAATAATCATATTTCATGCGAAGTCGCTGAACGGGACTGGCTTCCTCCTGATTTCCGTCCATCAATGCTGTTAGTCGATGATCTTGGACGGAGTACCGGTTCCGACGTGAAGATATGGCGATATTGTTCTTCATCTGAGCCTAAGCTTGACCGGTCACTATCTTCTCCTAAACCGGAACAATCCGACTCTTTCGCAATCACCCGGATCGCTCCTGCATGTCGGGTCGCTGGTGTCTTGACCTGGTCCGGGAGTGGTTTCGATCGATATCAATTCAATCCTATCTCGTGCTTGGGCTCTCGGTATAACGTTCTTAAGGTCAGTTCCAGTTCTTCAGCGTTATTTATGCGAAGCAGGGTCAGTTGATCGGCCATATCACGGTTGCCCAAAGTGTCGATAAAGTGATCAACGTGTTCGCGAGCCATATTAGCATGTCCTGGAGCTTTGATCCGCATTTTGGCTTGCAATCCAGCAATGTTCAATCGATGTAAATATTCGATTGGTGATTTGTCGGATCATTTCTTCATATGATAGTATTGACTTGCAATATTGCTCCCTCACTTTCTCACACAGTTGCTGCCACTTTAATCGTTCTTCTCGACTTAACTGCTTGAGCCAATTATTGGCCGGACCTTTCATCAGATCAGAAAAAATCAGGCATCACTCACCTTTCGGCGTCTTGTCCCTCAAAAAGGCCGATTTCGTCCGGCTGAGCCAGGCTCTCGCCTGATCATACATGTCTTTGCCGGTAACGTCTTTCAACTCAGAGATTGCCGACATCCGGATTCGAGTGATCGTTCCATAATCACTATCAAATGCCTGTGCCGAGGCCATACTTTCCTTACGAGGCATCTCCATATCCAAGTCATCCAGATCAAAATGTTGACCGATTCCCCCGTTTGATTCCACATCCACATCGGTGGGTGGGGTGATTTATTAAATCGATCCTGATGACTGGTTTGACATATTGATCGGACGAACCCGGGTGATCGGACAGATTCTTTTTCCACATCCACGGGGTTTTGAACCGGTTTAGCCGTAGGTTAATTCATGTTTGGCCTTGGTTGCCATGGCTGCCCTTGGCCCGGTACAAACTGGTGCAATCCATGTTTTTCTTTCACGAATCGGTTCATCATAGATGTAAACATAGCTCGAGTTTGTTCCGGAAGCTCCGGTACGCCGTTAAAAAATATGTTCGGGGTCGGGTTATTTGTTGTGATTTCTTGAACATCCTCAAAACTGTCTTCTGACCCGACTCGATCCGGTTCGAGCTTCCTCTTCTTGCTCTGCGACTCGGTCTTGGGGTCGGTCTGACTGATTCTCTTCGGGCCAATGTCATACGAGTCACTCCAACCGAAGAATCTGTAGAATCTGTTCCAGACAGAGATGATTGATAAACCGATTCGACATCCATAGGATATTCGACCAACTGTGATCGGTGTGAAGGATCAACCGGTGGTGATTGGGCACGAGTTTCGCCCTAAGCAATGAAGCCAGGTGATCGTATAGCGTTATGATGACTTCTCTAATTGTTCCTTGGCCTAGAACGAGCAGCTTATTCGCGTCGAGCGCACCGGTAGTGAAACCGAGTTCATCGATCTGGGCTAGGAGGTTTCTGATCAGGTCAAGCTGGCTACTGGAGATAACCGGTCTAGTTTATCGACCTTCCATCTTCCCAATGATCTTAGGCTTGATGACCTCTCATCCCTCGGCTGTTTGCCAGGAATTCGTAAAAGTCACGAAAGTGAAACAAGCGTTCACATCTTTTACCGTTTTTTTCAGCTGACTCGGTCTTCTAATCATCTTCTTCGAACATCTTTGGTTTAGGTTTCACATATTATTTTTTCGGTGGATCATATCGATCTACCCCCATGTTTTTTTTTTATCTTTTCCATTTCTTCTTATGCATAGGATAGCGGCCGGCACCTCGATCCTTTCACGGATTATAGTTGATTTTACTATAACCCAGGTCGGCTCCAGTCGGAGCCTTGTGGGTAGTTGTTTCATCTTAAATGTCGACCCGGAACTCCGTCTGATCAGGGCGACCATCACTTCTTTTAACCTTGGACAACATCGGAGGCGATAAGCTTTCCTCCAATACACCCGAAATATTTTCCTCCACTTTGGTTTTAACATCTTTCTCGTCTTCAGAGAAATCATGGCGATATCCAGAGTCGCCAAGTGATCCGGGCACGCGCACCTTTGTGGTGGAGACGATTCCCAAATCCACAACCAAATTTTGGGGAGAAGTCGGACCCGGGCGACCAATTGTTAGAGGAGGGCTCCGTTGATCCTGATCAGCATCGGAATCGGACGAACCATCACTAGGATGACTGGTCCGATAATCCCGGTCGGAAGACCGTTCGTCTAGTACGACAGAATTTAAATTTAACTTCATCTCACTTTGTGTACCCACTGGTATTCGGTGGTTACACTCACTCAGGTGGACCGTTGATGAGAAAAATGTTCCGAATACAGTCGGAGGAGGTGCTTTCTTCGGGACAGGGTTGTTCCCTGTTGGAAATCTTCACCAATAATAGATTAGGGGGTGATATTACGAATAAGTACCGCCAACGTCGGGTCAGGGTTCTTTAACCGATCGGACCAAGCAATAAACGAGAAATAACCAAGAAACCATGAAACCCCATGATATTATCACGATTTTCAACACTAAAACCGAAATTCTATCTCCACAAAACCTTTTCAATTAGTCAAACGTGTTCAAAACACGGAGCGTGAGAGTGAGGGTCGAAAACCTCAACAATTCCGTCGGGGGACCTCCGGTACGCCAAAATACGCCTATGCGCGTCTAAACCGGGAATTTAGTTGCGCTACAGGAGCCTAGTTAACTCTGTGCTCCCAATGACCGCGACACGTGGCGGGGCGACCCTCTGCTTAGGGGGTAAATTCAATCCTTTTATTATATATGCAATATCTAATACCTAATAACCCATATACCAACCTATGTGACCCAACGCATACTTCAGTCATGACCATCTTGTCACAAAGTTGTCCTGGTACCACCATAGACCAAACTTCAACTCCTCTTCAACCCGATCCGTACCACTTTAGACAGATCTTCAGGTATCAACTCAAAACCAGCTTAGAACTGGCCTCTTGGGATGTTCTACATAATGGGCCAGTATGAAAATATTGCTGTAGCCCGATCGGCTGATGTGATGATCCAGTCGACTAATCGGTAGCAGAAAAGGTGGTTAACTCGTGGTGAACGATGGGTACTGACTTTTGTCAAAGGGATTGATAGATCAAGCTATATAAGGGTTACCAACATATCGGATCAGTCATTGAATGTTCTTAAGACATGATCCGAGGGATGTCGTTGCTTGAAGGAAAAGTACCTCGACAGATGGGGTATGTCACATTGGGATGACGAAGATATATTAAATGGCAGAATTTGGCGTACCAATCCACTACGGACCTGATCAGTAATAAAGATTTGGTAGACGAAGATACCTCACCTTTAAATTAAAACCGGAGTATACCACCCCGACCAAGCTTCTGACCAGAGAATCGTCGCTGGAGACAACGGGAGAAAGTTGTTTCGAAAAAGGTCCGCAAATTTTTAACGTTTCTAGAACCGGATCACTGATTACTGCTGACCCGAAGGATGAAATTAAAGATGATTCGACTAAAGACGACTTTATCACTAACGAAATTATTGAGAACCGCAATTTGGTGGAGAAAATGGAACGTGAACATTTCGTAGTTGCTGAAGATGAAGTAGGCCCGAAGAAAACCATTAATCAAATGATTCGCTAGGGGCGATCCAGGCGGATACCGAACCGGACGGAATAGATCCGGTGGATGAACAAGTATGTATACATGAAGGTGGAGATCAATGCATAGAAGATATCGAAAAGCAGATGGCGGTTTTGCCAGAAGTATCACACAACATACCTAAGGTCACCCTTGAGGATCTACAAGTCGGTGATCCCGAAGTAAACACCCCCGAACTGATCGATCAACTAAAAAAGATCATCTGAAAAAGGCGGTATTTACTGATCGGAAAGGGTAATGCCTTACCTCTAGCTGCCTATGGTGCTGTTTGAGATATTGATGTGGGAAATGCTAGACCGATCGCCCAACGCGGCCGTTAGGTTGCACCACAATATCGGGAAACGCTATCCGACCTGATCAATGGCCTGTTGGGTACGAAAATCATCCGACCTTCAACATCGCAGTGAGCATCACCGATCGTGATCGTGATTGTGATCAAAAAGAACGGAGTTGATATTCGACTTTGTATCGACTATAGTATGGTGAACTGCCTCACGAAGCTGATGGTTGATGGCTTACCCAATGCCCTTGATAAATGATTTACTAGAGGATTTAGAAAGTCGTATGGTTCTGTTCACTGGACATGGCTAGCGGTTTCTGAGTGGTTCAATGACCGATCATGCTCGGGAGATATCAGCTCTTGTTACACCTTTCGGTCTCTTTGAATGGAATCAGATGCCGTTCGGATTGAAGAACGCCCCGCAAAACTATCAGAGGTTGATCGACAATGCTCTCTACGGATACTTCTAGATCAGTGCCGACCAAAAGATCACCGAACCTCACGATGTGTTCTCGAAAGGTGAGCCGGACCAGGATCAGAAACCTTCGGTCTTGGGGAAGCGATCATATATAGACGATTATTTGGTTACGGCAACGTCATGAGATATTTTATGCGACAAGGTCGAACGACGCCTTGACACCTGCAAACGTTGGAATCTATCAATCAGTGGGGTTAAGAGCTTTTGGTGTCAGCTCAAGGTCGCTTATCTCGGTCATAATTTGTCAATTCAGGGTATGTAGGCGAATCCGAAGGATTTTGGTGCACTTAGTAACCCTTCTTTTCCACGCTCACTAAAATGAATTCTGTCTTTTCTCGGGTCCCCGAATTATTATTGCCAGTTTATCGAAGAATTTTCAATATACGCTGCTATATTATACGAACTGAAAAAATTGGATTATCACAGGCCGTGAAGGTGAACGACTGGAAAAATCACCGAATGAAGCCAGCCATGAAGCTGAAATGAACGAATCAAAATGCAAAACCGGTTCTCTAATCGACCGAACCGTGCCCGGATCGGAAGGTCATATGGAACGAGCTATGGTAGGATTAAGTATTCTGAAGGCGAAGATGGTTTTGACCCCGATACTGAAACGTTTCGACCCGGAGAAGATTCCCGTGGCGATTTTTACGCAAGTAAGTGGGCAGTACTAGCTGCACTGGCCCAAGATCACGATGGAGTGTATTGTCCAGTAACATTCACGAGCCGGGCGTTGAAACCGAATAAGATCAATTATGGCATGGTGGATAAAGACGTACTGGCATTGCTACACATACTGGATGTATGTTTTTCTAAGCTGGTGACCAGGCCGATTTAAGTACTTTCTAGACGGTCCACCCTGGCCTGGTTATTGTCTTCGACTGGAATTGATGGAAGACTGGGGCGATGGTCGACATTATTATCGCAGAGGTCTTTGGAAATCATCAAATGTACCCAGGATCAAGAAGAAATTCTTGGCACCTTAGCAGCCAGTATCACCCCCCGGTCAGAGGTCGACGACGCCTTGATCGAGGTTGCCCTTCGGAAGCAATCACGAGAATCGATTATCATATCTTCACCGGTTTTGGGTTCGGATGAGGACTTGATCGTCATAAGTTTCGATAAATCAGCGAGTGTAAAAAGGGTGCCAGGGCGTATAGTGCTTTGTTGTGGAAATTACCGGTGCGGACGATCATATCTGCTGGTTCAGACTACACGACAGGTATCACAGTCAGCGAAGCGGAATACCGTGGTTTGTTGTTGGGTTTGAATTTCCTTCAAAGACAAAAGAAAGGAAGAATAATTATATGTGGAGACTAAAATTTCGTGATTCGGCAAATCACCTGGGAGATCGACGGTAAGACGCTGCGCCTGAAGTTGCTGAATAATTGCGTTATGAAAATTCTACGAGGATGGTCGAATCATGACATCTTTCACGTGAAACGCGACTGGAACCGGAGTTCTGGTTATCTCGCCACAATAGCCGAACGTGATCAGACAGGATCAGCGATCACGGACAATGTAATGTTGGATGAACTGGTCGAAATCAACCGGTCACCTGAGCAGGTTCGCTCAGAGGATAAAGAAACGTCGGTATAAGTATCATTAATGTCTAGAGCGTGAACCAGATCGGCACCTCGCAGACCGGCTTCAGAAGACAGTTTGACGGAAGAGATAGTTCAGAAACTGCGGATCGAAAGGATCCTTAAAGCTCAAGATGAAAAAAGTGGACTGTGGATTTAAAAAAAAAACTTTTTGAGTCGTGATCTGGAGAAATTGAGCCAAAACGAGGCGAAGATTTGTGTTAAGATCGCATCCGACTATGAGATGGATGAAAACAACTTGCTTTTCTATTATTCTCATGTTGATCAAGTAGACGCGGGTCTCGATCGATCTGCGAAATTGGTGACTCCTAAAACTTTGCAAGCCGATATTTTACACAACTATCATGTCAGTTTGGAGGGTGGTCATCAAGATTTTGGCTGGACGTATGTGGTGAAGTGACTTTGAAATTAACGGACTAATGAGAAGTGAACGCACCCACCTGATTGGAGGAAATGTTGGCCCTAGCCGGCTGCCCGGACTGGCCAACATGGGACGTAGGCTAGTAGCCGCTGGATGTATTATCTGGCGGCAGAAGGTTGCCAGGCACGGAGTCGAGCCAGGAGGGCATGATATCGATGGATTTGTACCCGGGCTAGCCGGAGGTAGATCGGATGACTGTCGATGGTGTATAACCGAGGGGCGGGTGGTCTGAAGGATGTCAGCGCCTGAAGACAGCTGAGCGTTGCGGAAGACGGATGAGGCGCCAGGGTTGAACGCGGAGCTGCCAAGGAGGCGCTAACGCCAGCGGCCAAGGGAGCTTAGATGGATAGCCATCCGGCCAAGCCGGCTGGGTCTGGTGTACAGTACGCCAAAGAGCATCCGGCCGATCCGGCTGGGTTTGGTGTACAGTACACAAACGAGCATCCGGTTGAAGCTAACCGGGCCACTTTAGGTAAGACACATAACTATCCAGCCGGGCTATTTGGGGTAGGTTACACAAGAGGGAGTATTGGACATAGGGATAAAAATCAGTATACGTTTCGCTTTCTTAGACACAAGTCGCTTTTATTGGTTCACAGCAGAGGGCTAACAAGGTCTCCTCTTGTTGTGCCCGGGGAAGGTTAAAGTAGCCCACCTGAAGTCCCCTAAACGGGAGTCACTGCGTCGTGTATACTCACCTCAAGTCGCCCGTGTTTTGAACACGGTTTATCTCATATTGGAGTGTGTGGTAACGTTTTGGCCCACTGTGGAAGATTGTGGAGTTTGATTTGGATTCCCTATTGCGTACACGTTTGGATTTACCCCTTTATTATCATTGGTTTAGCTGGCCGATCGACTATTCTCGGTCCAGCTGTCGCAGTGTACAAACTTCAAGTATATTGCCAATCCAGCTCCCCGGTGAAGATTCCAGCCCAGAAGCTACTAATCCTCGTCTCCTTATTCGACGGACTTTTCACTTTCTGCCTTTGGGTCTATCAAGAGAGCGCAACCGCCAGTGCTGACGGGTACACAAGGTGAGCTTTTCAAACATGGATTATCCAAGTCGTCACGACCAAGGTGATGGAAGTGACCGATCCAGCCGACCGGATGTCGGATCGGATCAAGACCTGGATGGACGGAGTACCCACTCCGACAGTCAGTCATCTGGGCCTTCCGTGGGTGTTCGCATCTCAGAAAGAATTTCTGAGAGCGACTACACCACACGTACCACAGAATCCGTTAACATTTTCACTGGAGAGGTCTATATCGTTGGCACTTGTATGGGTTGTGAAACCAGGAAGGGTATTTCGATCATACGAGGTAGATCGCCAGGAAATATCCAGAACACCTACCCCTTTCACGTAATAGCGATAGATAAGCTATACCGTGGCAATGTTGCCCAAGTTTCCTCAAGAGTGCTCAACACGCAAATGGATGACGACGAACAGTTGTAATCACATGCGGGTCACGCCAATGAATTGGAGCACGACACCCGAAGTATGGATTAAAAATTGCATCACAAGTGAATCTTACTTAACTTTGAAGTGTCAATGCACGTCGTCAATACCGCTGCCACGCCTCTGGATTATTTAGGAAATACTTTATGCCACGATTTCAAAACTGGCTTCATCAAAAGAGATCGAATGTTCGGAAGCCTAAGGAAGTAGTCGAAGAGGATGATCAGAGCTCACCCAAAGGAACTAGCTCCAGATTTCTGTTTGTTCTGACGTTTGTACGAACGTGTGAAAGAATTCGAACTAGAAACCGACAATTCAAGTGCCTTAGCCATTGTCGCTATATTGGTGTCCTATATTCAGA
This sequence comes from Sclerospora graminicola, assembly GCA_001887855.2. NCBI lineage: Eukaryota > Oomycota > Peronosporomycetes > Peronosporales > Peronosporaceae > Sclerospora > Sclerospora graminicola. The sequence goes on along the minus strand of MIQA02023204.1, from coordinate 20,300 downwards.
GTAAAGATAAGCACATTCCCTAGTCAAAGAGTGTTTGATCCCGTAGTGACAACCACATGAAGGCGGTTGATCCGCTTACAACGTTTTCATCTATCTGCTACACTGCGGCGTATTTTGATCAACCACTTCCTACACAGATTGTGAAGCTTGTGAAGCTGGAAGCGCTCCAACCGGCGTGTCGAGGCCCTCAGCAAGCGAGAGGGTAATATTGGGTGTCGGGATTGCCCCACCGGCGTGAAAGAACCATCCGGAAGGGGGTTAAGTGGTACAATCTGAACATGTAAGAAACGGAACAGGCAACAGATACGTCGGGGCCTAGAAGCGGCCCTCGGGAAGGCTGACTGGTAGGCGTTTTCGAAGAAATCCAAATCTGTAAATCGGACAAGCTAGTCCGTATCTTACGAGTCAGCCACCCAAGATTTATATTTAATTTTGCTATAAACCATGTGCTAATCTTTGATCTTTTTTTGTAGAATTGGGCTTGCGTGCAGGGACAGAACGCTGCCATCTAACACTTCCACTTGAGCTGGCCTGCACTCATAGATACCGTAGCTCGAAACCATAGATAGCTTCCACTGGTTAATGAACTTATTTCTTGATCATCCAGGCTTGTTGTTGTACGACATCTAACATGTCTGGAAAGTATTCAAATTTCACTCGTTCAAGAGGCTTCTGAATATTTTGGCCGGTCATAAGTTCGGTACTGCTGAGCTGCGTCTGAAGCTTATCTGAGTCGACGAGATAACGAGTGGAATGATACGTGTTTGAATTTAGAATGCTTGCCTGGTTTCTCGCTCAATGTACGAAAGACATATTGTCGCACCACAGAGTGCCGGTCTAAGGTAATTGAGCTTGATCTCATCCAGGAGGGCGCAGAGCCACGTGATATCTCTAGCACCCTCACGAATCGCAATATATTCTGCTTCGACCGTACAAATTACCGTAACACTTGCTTCTTCGACGCGTATGACACCACGTTGCCGTCGATCATCGTCACGTATCCACTGGTGATTTTGCGATCGGCCACATCATTTACATAGTCTGGGACGGTAAACACCTCTACGCGCGACATGCTTGAGTGCGATGTCTTTATAAGTAGGCCGCTGTCAGATGTGTGCTTTTAATATCGTAATACACGTTTGACGTGTTAATGATGAGACCAGTCGAAGTTCAAATTGTACTGTTTGAGATGCAGTGTGCGCGATATCCGGTCGAGTGCCCGGCACTAGATACTGGATCGCACCGACAATTTCTCTTTATGGCATAGTTTCCTTGACCTTGGGCTGGGCCGTCGATAGTGTTTTCGTTTCAGTAGTCACCAAACTATTGAAATCAGCCATGTGAAACCGTATGTTGCTTGCGAGAAAAACATGGTTCTTTTCACATAATTGGTATGTACTTCAATTCCAAGTAGGTACCGAACTTGCCCGAGGTCGGTGAGCTCAACTTGGCGTCACAGAAAACTCCAATTGCCTTCCACGTCTAGCCCATGACGAGTAGGCCATCTACGCAGACAGAAACAAGGGCGACCTGTACATCTTCCACTTGTCGGGCATACAGCGAATAGTCATTGTCGACGCGTTGGAACCCGGAGACCAAGAGCGCACGATGGAGTAGCTGGTTCCGCACGCGGGGCACTTGCTTCAGGCCGTAGATTCTCTTAATGTGTCGACACAGTCAAACGGTTACCATTTTGGGCGGGTGGTAACGCCATGTACACCTCATCAAGGTCGCCATGTAGAAATGCGGTCTTGACGTCGTATTGTAGTACTGCCAAATTAAATCGTAGTGCATAGTATAGTGATGCACGTTAGAGTCGTAGCGCACCACTGAAGAATTCGTTTCATAGTAATTAACACCATGCCTCTGACGAAAACCACGAATAACTAGTCGTGCCTTGAAGCGGGAACAAAACCATTGGAGTCTGCCTTGACAATGTACACCCAGCGGCACGTAATTGCACGGTGCGACTTTGGAATAGCTGACCATGGTACTTCACGCTATGTTTCATGTGCATGAATAGATTTCAGTTGAGTTATGCGTTATGCTGGAGTGTTAACTACTGTTATTTAAGCATTGGGGAATAACTATAAGATTACCCAAGAGTTCATTTGGCAAGAGAGTTTGGAATTTCTCAGCCACAAGATTTCAAGGCAAGGAATTGCAGCAGCACCAACAAATTTGAAAGCAATAATGACTATGCCGTTTCCAAAAACGGTGAAAGGGATTTGGGAGTCTCATATCTTGCCATCGATTTATTGACACATTTTCAGTGGCGCTGTATAACCCAAACGACCCAAGTTACAAGATGGAATCCAGTTAGCTCACACAGAAAGCATCCGAACTCTTAAAGCAGCGTTTCGTTGACACCCATTATTACGTCACCTCCAAAGACATAAACCTTAGCGGTCGTATTGTTCACAAATCGATGTGTTTGGAGTCACAGTGTGTCAAGAACATGGTACGTTTCACACCCTGTTCGGTTTATAAGTATGATTTTTCAAAGTCGCAAAAGCCAGATATACAGGAGCCGAGCAAGAGGTTTTAGCACTGCTGAAGACATTACATGACGCAAGTCATTTCTTGTATGGACAACATGTAACGGTATACACTAGGTATTTGACTGTGTAATGGCTGTTTACGTCTAAGTGTTTGACTAGACGGGTCATCAAATGGGTCGCTATGCTATCACCATGGTCATTGGAAACCGTTCGGAGTGAACATGAAGCAGCTGGACTATCTGCTGCACTATCATCCGCTGTAGAACCACGAGAACGAATTGACGAAGTGCCAGAACATATAGGACCAATGAGATCGTTACGTAAGTTACCCACTATTAGACCTATTCCAGGGTTGAAAAAGATATAGCACAGGATTCGTGCTAACGTATGCAAAGATAAAATTGGGCACCTTTTTGGGATGATATTATTGTCTTTACCAACATGACAAGTGTTAGCAGCTGAGTATGAAATCAAGCCGCAGCTGACAGTGAATGGAATTGAGTATCATGGGTTACTTGGAGCGCTTGAACTAGCTAGATGTCATAACATTCGCAGTGAGATTGTATGTGGAGATTCGCGAATTGTTATTGGACAAGTGGATGGTGATTGACGATGTAATCAAGCGTCGCTAGCAGTATGGCTTAACAAAGTGAAATTATCGCTATCTGATTTTGAAACAATCAGTATAATTTACATTGCACGAAAGCACAATCAACCAGCGGATTTGCTCACTCATAAGGCAATGTTGATATTATCAGCGGCGAGAGTACACACTGAGGAAGGAAAGAGGATTCAAGGTTGTTAAATACCCTTTCTAGCCTTTTTTATCAAGATGCAGAGCCCATACCCATTAGCTAAACCGCGGCCGTGTCACTAGTTAATGGAAGAGTTGACAGAAATGAAAGGATTCTGAACATACAACTAAAGACGCATAAATCACAGATAAGACATAATCGATGTGGTGGAAAGACGACTGGGCAGAGAAGAGAGTGTTCGTGGTGACCCGCGGCATGACCAATAAAAATGCATTGGAAAAATCATATCACCTACCTTACGGACACCCGTGACAGGCGTGCGTAAACATACAGCGCCTGGGAGGCAGTCCCTACAACTAAGAAAAGGCACCTGCCGAACCGACCGAACGTATTGTAGCGCAGCCACAAGGAGTGAGGCTATAGATTGCATTAGCAGTGACATCACTCAAGGTGGATACTGTAATTTAGATTACAATAAAAGATTGGAGAATATATTGGTATGATTACTCCATGTGATGAAACGGCCTTAAATGTGTGTCGCCGAAGCATGAAAACACGAACATGTGCTGAAACGGCCGTGAATGTGTGTCGCCGAAGCCATCGAGTCCTCGAACGGGCTACTTATCGGGTACGTGGCCGAGGTTTGGATTTGATCGTCTTGGACACCGGTTTTGTGAGCTCATCCAGGTTGAGAGGCAACCACTGATCCGGAATTTCTTTCTAAACCTCCTCCTGCAGTTCCTCTTCCTCTTTCTCCTCATCTTCTTCGGTTTCATGTTCGTCCACCTCGTCCTCCACTTCGGTTTTCCTCTCAGGCTTCGGGAGGCTGTCAGCTTTCTTTGAATCAGACGCGTTTTCAAGGGCGGACGGCGTTAGGGGGTAGAGATGGATGGGTAGGTTTGTACTCCCCAGAGCCAAAGTCAGCTGACGGAGGAGTATAACTTGATCTGGAGTCGGGCACAATTTCCGTTTAGCGAAATCCTTCAAAAACTTCAACTTCACTTCAATGTACTTGGCACTTGCTTTGCTTTTAAGTTGCTTAATAGCGACTTTGTTGTCGGTTTTCAACACGATAGGAGTTCGTGCCTTGATTTAAAACTATTTAAATAATTCTCTTAAGCCCAAGGCTTCTCTTTCACCTGCAGCAGCCGCGACAAACTCCTCGAAAGCGAAGGGATCCGGGGAAGGAAATTCCTCAAGGTCCGCAGTGGTGGCCTCGTCAGAATCCAGCCCCGATAGGCCGGACGCTTCTTCTCCATCAGGAGATGCGGTGGACGGACCCCGTGGATCATGAGGGGAGACGCTAAGGAGAGCCGGAGCAGTCGGAGCCTTCGATGAAGATCTGGCAGCGCGAGGACGACGGGAGGACTTTCCCGAAGCCGGTGGAGCCGAGATCGAAGTGGGGCTAGGACTCGGCCCGCAGTCTCCATGGACTAGGGCCGCGCTCACCGGCGCGGCGGACCGTTTGGGCCGTTTGGCTGCCACGGGGCCGTGGAGCGACGCAACCCGACTGGACCGACGTTTGCCTTTGTGCCCAGGCGGATCTTCAGTGGACAAGAGAGAAGCCGCCGGCTCACCGACTGGCGCTGGCGGCGGGTTAGGGTCTTGAGAAGTGTTCCAAATCCGTAGGCGAGAAACTTTTCCCGTATCACCGGTCGTTGATCCGGGGGCGGAAGTTCCCGCGTCAGATGTCTGGACGGCCGCGGCGGAATCAGCGGCTGACGGGAGAAGGGGCGTGGCGGAAGCGGCTTGACCAGGGTCTCGCGGACAAGCTAAGTCAAGGAGATGCCTGATAGCCTCCCGGATGGGGGCAGGACCCTTCATGAGACCTCTCACCCGAGACGCCGAAGCAGCTAGACGGGCCCGATCTTCCTTGAGAGAGGACAGGCAGATCGCACGCTCCTCCGCAAGTTGGGTAAACGCCTCCCGGGCGTCACTCACACCCGATTGGGTTTCAGAGTATGCGGCCTCAAGTTCCCGGATTCGGCGTTGAAGGTCGGGCGATGCATCGGCCGACTGATATAGCGCCTTCTGGTACTTTGTCAGATTTTTGGCAAGCCGGATCCGGCGAAACTCCAAATTGCCCAGTTTCAACTGCGAACCCTCCAATCGTTTGGAGAGTTTAATATAGCTGTCGTAGCGCGTCGTCAACTCACGCGCGGTCTGAAAAAGACTCGATCATCAAGACGCGGAGGTTCATGACGTTTTGGTCTAAAAGCATACACGGAGTGAGTGAGTGGGAGGCGAATCGGAACAGGCGGAAGGTACTTACTTTGGATCTTCAAGGCAGCTACGGCCTTCTGGTTTAGGGCACGCTGTGAGTCCGACTGTTTTTGGAGGCGATCTCTCGCTTGGAGGAGGTCGTCGTTCTCACTTTCCAGTCGGCCAATTCGGTCGCGAGATTGAAAAGTAGCCAGAACCTCCCGGACCCGGGATTCATCCGCTTGCTGGCTAGCCAGCCGGGCGGTCGCAGCCAACTCGGTGTTTGCTTGCTCTAGGCTGGCTACGTGAGCGGTCAGCGCAGCGACTTGAGCTTGCAGAGCAGCCAGGTCGGGTTGCCCGGGGCGATGCTCTGGGCCGGCCGGATGGGCATCCGGTCCTACGGCCGATGGCTGAGTATTGACAGGGGAGTGGCCCGGCACAGGAGCAATGGGGGCGTTGTCACGTTCAGACATAGAGGCAGTGAAAATCAAAGTGTGAGGAATGTGATGAGCGCGTGCCTCAACCGTTGTGCGGCTGCGACAAGGCTCAGGGGCGGCTGTGGTGAAGTGCTCCAGAAGTTAACGGACTAATGATGATGGATGCCCGCATCGGATTGGCTGAAATGTCATCCTAAGCCGGATGCCCAGACCGGCCAGTAATAAGATGCAATTTGGGACTGCCAGGCACACCTGTAGGCGGCCAGACCGTCAATACGGAGGTAACCACACGTCTCCGGTTCTGGGATGCTTCCCGAGACCCTAATCCTCCACCAGTGCCAGCCAGCGCGCAGCCGGCTTCTTCACCATCTCCAGAGGATCCTCCGATAGACAGAAGAAAACGCCGATCAAACAGAATTTTATTGCTTCCCTCTCCTGCGGCGACTAAACGACTTAAACAGTCCGCCTCGTCGGCGGAAACGGTAAAAATCTTGGAAGAATATGAGCCGGGCTCCGGCCCTGATCCGGGTCCGACCGCTTCCGTTTTGCTGGCTTCCGGAAAGTCGCTCCTTCGTCACCGCGTTCCGAGACCTTTCCCAGACCTTCGTCTCCTCCAGTTCGCCTTGGAACATCCCCCCACGATCTCCGTGGGCCATATACCGCTTCCCCGGATGAGGGGGAAGCGTTTAACCTGCTCGACGTGGACGACGACGAAGCCGTTACCGAGGACTTCGAAACGGCACCTTCTCCGGATACTTTTTCACTGGATGAGAATGAGTCCAATGAGTCAGCCGAAGAGTCTCCCCCGCTCTGGATTCCTCGCCGGAAAGTCATGACTGCTTCCGAACTGAATGCGGCTCGCCCCTGGTCTAAGGTGCAGCTAAACGGCCTGGGCATTGCAGACCTTACAGGCGCCTACGTCGCTCGAGATTTGTCTCGTCCACCGTTGTGGGTATTTGCGCCAGCCCCTAAGTCACCCCAAGCTTCTGATTGGCGTCCTGATCTAGTTAATTTCGCAGAACTGGAGGCAATCCTGTCTCACAAGCCGTGGGCCGTGTTGGCGCCGGAAGTGCCCGATATGGGCTTGCTCCATGTCGGCTGGTTTGCCGATCTTCGTAAGGCATGTGCAGAGTATCTCTCCCGACATGGTCGATCCATTTGGGAGTCCACCCACTACCTCTTCATTTCCGCCGAAGTCGAACGTGATGTTAGCGCTCTGACCAGATACCGTGCCGAAAATAAGTAGCGTCAAAATCGAGCGGCTGAGGGCTGAGCCAAGTTATGTACCTTCGTCTTTGACGGCAACCGAGTCGGCCAGTATGACCTGGACATTTCCTTTCATCCTATCATGCTACACCTGACTAATCGCCGGTTGGAGAAAAGCCGGAATCCGGCTGAGGGCGGGACTTGGTATCCGGGATTAAGTAACCCTCATCGCGCCACCACCCTCCAAGCCTCACTCGTCGAGATCGACCAGCAGGATCCGTGGCGTAACCAGTATCGGCAGCATCCCTACCGTCACCCTGGCCTCAGCGTGTCCCGCCTCCGGAACAAATTCCGCTACACTCACCAGTGATGACTTGCAAGGCTAGTTTACTTTGCTCGTTCTAGCTTATTCCACTTCACCCATCCATTTATTGCCATTCGCACCACGAATACATCGTTCATTCATATTACCTATGTCGAAACCACTTTTTTTCTATTTCCAGAATCCGAACATCCATCCAGCTTCGCCACTCATGCTCACTCCCAAAACGTTTTTTTTAATCCAGCGCCATGCTGACTCCAAAAAGCTTTTTAATCCATCACCTGATTGGCCCACTATCCACCATTTGATTGGTCGATTAATATAGCTTAAACTGGCCGTACCTACTGCCCGTCAGCCGGATGGCCTAGTTTTCTAGGTCCGCCGCACCATCTTGATGGGTCTGCATGACCTCGAAACGACTCTCGCTCGCCCGTTAGCGATCAAACTCCCTCATCAGTGCTCCACAATTTAGATGCAGGTTATCCACCAACGACCGTTCTTCGTAGTTTTTCTACTGCAACAGAACTCCCTGTGGATCCGCTCAAACCTGGTTTTCCGTCCAGTTTGAACATCCAAAATCTTCTCCACTTCATACTCGTCTGGATCCAGCGGTTTTTCCCAACTGTCTTCCGGAAGCAGGGGTTTGTCGAAATCAAACCGATCGCTCTCCGATACCAGGCGCGTACTCGGGCGATCTGGGAAATGTCTCACCAACTTTAGTTTGGAAATGTGCACTATTGGAAAAATATTGTAGTCAGTGCCTGCTGTAACCAGCTTGACTGCGTGCTCCCCGACCAGCTCTGCTACTCGGAAAGGACCATGCCACATATGGGCTGACTTTCGCGCGTAACCTTCCTTGACCCGGTCTAGATATAACCATATCTGGGAGCCTGACCTGGCTCCCTGACCTACTCGATACCATGCTCCCTGACCTGGTCATTTTTCTGGTCGACGCGATCTTGAATAGCTTGCCGGAGGCGTTCGTTTTCCTGTTCACGTGCCAGTGAATAATGACGTTGCACCCCCATCCTCCAGCGACGGGCATCACGATTACGGCTTCTGGTACACACTATTGGGATGGAAGCTTCCAAGGTGGATCGAGGATCCAATCCATAAGCTAAATAGAAAAGGGTGTCTCCCCTCACCCGATCGTTGGACGAATTATTGGCGTAAAAATTTCTCGGCGTATTCATCCCAGTCGAGCTGATCCTCCTCAACCGCATACATTTTGAGAGCTCTAGTCAAAGTTTGGACCATTCGTTCCGCCTTCCAGTTTGCTTGTGGGCGGTAAGCATGGTCGCGCTGTGTTTTTGTCCCAAAATGTTGTTGAAGGCTCGGAACACACCGCCATAATTCCAGGTTCCCTATTATGCCTAATGACCTCGCTTGCCCCGAAACGTCTAAATACGCATTCCTCATAACTCTGAGCAACCTGCTGCGCGGTACGAGTGGAACTGGCTTTTGCTATGACCAGCCCGGTAAACTCAGCCGTCCAGATCAAGAGCTCGGTATAACCATTTCGAGATTTAGTTAAAGATGGGATATGGTCCATCGCAATGACTTGGAAAGGAAAGGTGACTTGTATATTTCTAGGTGACTGCCCATTAATGGTCGGCTGCCCCTTCCCTGTCTCACGATCCGGACAACTTCCCACATATGCCTGCACACTGCGATAGAGACCTTGCCAGTGAAAATGCACCTAGTTCTTACGATAAGTCCGTCTGATGCCCGGACGTCCCCCTTCCAAACTTACGTGATAGAGTGAAGAAAATCCGTCTGCAAGGTAGTCGGTACGACTAGTCGGGCGGATTTATCTCTATCGATTTCGGGCTGGTCAGTTTTAGGGCTGCGGTCTTACATTGATGACATTCTCGTTACGGCCACTACCTGGGATTTATTTTGTGACAAAGTGGAGAAGTTGATGATTACGTGTGAAAAGTGGAATATTTCGATTAGTGTGGTTAAGAGTTTCTGGGGAAAGACTAAGGTGACCTATTTGGGCCATCAAGTTTCGATCGCCGGATTGGAAGCTAATCCGAAGGATTTTGAGTCCTTGAGTAATCTGCCTTTCTCGCGATCCCTAGAGGCTATGCAATCCTTTTTGGGCAGCCTGAATTATTACAGTCGGTTCATCGAGGATTTCGCAGTCTATGCGGCGGTTTTGTATGAATTACGGGAGGTGGATTACCATAAGCTGAGAGAGAAGGATAGACAAGCTGAGACGCGAGCCGGGTCGGCAATATCAGCCAATGGGATGCCGCCCTTGTCCGATATTTCGGCCAATGAGAAGGCGCCCTTCTTTGCCCCGATTGGCGGCCGGCTGCCGGATTCCTGCGCGGCCGGCCCGGACGACCACATGACTCGAGCGATGATAGCATTTGGTATGTTAAAGGCGAAGATGGTGACTACACCGGTCCTGAAACATTTTGATGTTAATAACGTTTTTGTGGTCATCATCTACGCTAACAAATGGGTCATCTCAGCTGCCCTCGTTCAAGATCATGACGGAGTGTACTGTCCCGTGACATTCACCAGCCGGACCCTGAAGGCTAATGAAGTTAATTACGGATTAGTGGATAAAGAAGTTTTGGCTTTATTGCGGATCTTGGATGTGTGTTATACTATGTTGGTGTCTCGGCCTATCAAGGTACTATCTAGACGGTCGACCCTATCGTGGCTCCTGACGGCGAATGGAATTGACGGCCGGCTGGGTAGATGGGCGGCTCTGCTGTCTCAGTGGTCCCTTGAAGTAATTAAGTGTACTAAGGGAGAAGAGGAGATACTGGGCACGCTGGCTGCCAGCATTACCCCAAGGGCAGAAGTGGAGGAAGCACTGATAGCGATAGCGCCTCGGAAGCAGCCTCGACAATCCATCGTATTACCGCCGCCAATAGTGGGACCCACGGAGGAACTAATGGTTTTGAGTTTTGACGGGTCGGCGAGTGTAAAGAAGGGGGTCGGGGCCTATAGTGCTATAGTGTGGAAGTTGCCCGAATGGAAAGTGGTCACGGCCGCCTCGGATTTCACGCCTAGTATGACTGTGAACGAAGCGGAGTACAGAGGGCTCTTGCTTAGCCTAGATCTGCTGGCTGGCCGGACACAGGGGCGGATCATCATATGTGGTGATTCCAATCTGGTGATCCGGCAAATCACAGGAGAGATAGATTGTAAGGCACCCCGGCTGAGACTGTTGAACGATCGGGTCATGTCCGCCCTGCGGAAATGGCCGGAACATGAACTGTTACATGTCAAACGAGAGTGGAACAACAGCGCAGACCATCTGGCCACCTTGGCCATGCGAGATCAGATCGGTCTCACCGTTTCGGATCCAGGATTGTTGGACGGATTGGCGGAGATGAACAAGCTATCGGAGATAATCAAACCGGCCGCTAGGTACGAGAACCATCCGCCCGGATCCAGCCGTCCTGTAGAAGAGGAATATGGCGACCGGGACTGGGAACAGGAAGTTCAGACCCGATCGGACAAAGAGGTGCCCTGTGGCAACAAAAGGTCCCTCTAGGCGGACCCCCAAGCAGGCCGGACGAGACTAACCGCGGTTAGTAGTCAAAGTAAATGCTTGGAGTGGAGATGAAAGAAGAACGGATGAATATATTGAAAGGGAAATGAAGGAAACGAAAGAATTAAAATAAGCCCGATTGTTCATCCCTATGGACGATTGTTGTATTGCCGCGGAGCCGAGTCACCCGAAGTCCAGGGTGGTCGGAGGGCCGTGCGCGGTACTGAATACGCCAAGGATCTTGCTGGTTAATGGCCTCCAGAGATTCGGAAAGGGAGGTAGTCTGATCCCGCGCGCCCAGGCCTGGGTACCACGTTCCGCCCTCCGCTGCACTTCCTCACCTACGGTTCGGTAAATGGAGCATGAACGGGAAGAGAAACAGGTCCAAGTCGCAGTTACCATCCCGGATACCCTCCATGATAAAAAGACGGACCCACGCCTTGTAAGCTCGCCCCCGACGATTCTTCCGGGCAGAGGAATACGTGCGGAGAGATACGTCCACTCGCTTGTCCTCTGCAGAAATGTACAGAAAGTGGGTAGACTCCCAGATTGCCCAAGCATGAGCCACAGCGAAACCCTGAAATCTCGCCTTGAATTCCGCAAACCATGGGCTGGATGGAAGCCCCATATCTGGCATCTTAGTGTTCAGGATTTTCCAAGGTTTGGTCTTCATGAGCGTGTCGATGGCTCCCGACCCCATCTGGTCGGGGCGCCAGGTCGTTAATGAAGGCGTCCTGCGGGATCGAGGGAACATCCAGAGAGACGGACGGGATAGGGAGTTAGGGAGCTGAGAACTGGAGATATCAGCGAGACTTACATTTTCCAGCTGCTCGACCTGCCAAGGTAGGATCGCGGACCGATCCGCCCCGTTGGGGAAGCGCTCGTCCGGTAACCACAGAAGCGAAAGTTTAGGAAGAGGGAACGCAGGAGGCAGAGTGCTCCTCCGGATCTTGGGTTTGGTTTCCGGCGGGCTGGGTCGACGTTTGGAGCGTGGCCCTGCTGGAGCTGATCGTCGGTTTTTGGTCGGCGTTTGGGAGAGAGATGCTACTGGATCGCTCAGGTCGGGAGGAGACAACCACTGATCAGGGATGTCCTCTTTGCTGTCTCCCACCTTCTCCTCGGCTACTCCGTTGGAGCTCGAGGTACGGGCTATCTGAGCGATCGGGGTGTCGACCGTACCGGAAGGCAAGGAGAGATCAGACGGCTCATGCCCCCCGGAGCCAAAACCGGCTGCGGCGGAGTTTGCAGATCGATGATCTGATCGGCTCCAGTTGGTCCGTCGTTCGGCCACCGTAGTTTGAGAGGCGACGACGGGTATCCGCGCGAGAGTGGGACAAAGCGGCGAATATCTGCTGGTCGTCGTAATCCGTGTCCTCCTCGTCATCATCATAGATGTACGAAGGGGAGGGCGGCCCCGAGTCCGAGGAAGAATCAGACGGAGGACTGGTCCGGGAGCCGGATGGCGAAGCAACGGTCGGACCGGATTCCGAGTCCTCTTCGGAGCTAGAGGATGAACTAGAGGTGAGACCAGTTCTACCTGGCGAAAGAGGAGGAGATGCGGCAGCGGACCGCCTCGCGAAGAAGCTGTCATCGCCGTCCGACCCAAGTTCTCCTTCGCTGTCCGACTGGCCCGGATGACATTGGCGCGAGGGAGAGGATTCGGTCTTCTTTCTCCGTTTGGGCGCGTCAGCACCGGCCAAGGAAATGCTAGAGCTGGCCGGACGCTTTCCGCTTCCCGATCCCACCGAGGCGGACGAGGGGTTTGAACCGGCAAGGGGCAAATTAGAGCCGGCAGGAAATTCCTCAGGTCCTGATTCCGCTGTAGCGGGCAACTGGGATGATGTCGGTGGAAAGGTTTTCTACTGATCCACCATCCCCAAGACAGACAAGACGGACTCTCGTACGTTTAAAGGAGCTTGCAAGAGAGGAGCGGCTTGGCTTCGAGTCGTTTCGAGCTGGTCTTGTAATTCACACAACAAGGACCTAAAACGATCCTCTTTATCCAGCATGGTAGTGCAAACACGGTCGGCCCGAGCCAGCATGGCATGGGCGTCGAATTTTCTCGACGGGCCCGGTAGAGCTCCGACCGCAGCTCCTGTTGCCGGGAGGTACTTTCCTGCAGCTGCTGCTCCAGATCAGAGATTTGGCGAAGGGATTGAGTGTGGGAGTCGCGCAGGTGGTTTCGGTTGTCCTGCACTTTATCTAACTCTTGGGACACCTGGCGGAGTCGGGCACGAAGGTGTGAAAGTTCCCGGGACATGTCAGGGATCCCGGCGGACTGCTGTTTTAGCTGTTCCAGCTGCTGGACTGCGAAATGATAAGGACATGGAGACTGTAAGCGACTGGACTGGGTTACAACACAAGAGGAGAAGAGGCACTTACGTTGAAGCCATGATAGGTGACCCAACTCCTGATTGGCAGTCCGGAGGGACTCAACGACGTCTGCCAGCATGCGGAGACGGTTTCGCGCTTCCGTCAGGATGGCGACTTGGCCCTCGAGATCGTTCACCTGTTTCTGAAGATCACTTCGTCCCGGAGAAGGTTTTCGAACGGCAGCTTCATCGGCCCGGCGGTTGGCAGCGGCGAGTTGTTGGACCAAGTCAGCTTGGATGTGCTCCAAGCTATCCACTTGGGTGGTCAACGCATCCAGCCTTTTCTTCATCCCCGCCGCTTCGGAGATGGAGGCGGATGGCGCAGCGGCCCGCTGTAGGGCGTCCGTAAGCTGACCCACAATTGCCCGGAGGCGGGTTACCTCGCCCTCTGCTTTTTGACGACTGAGTTTCAGCTCAGCGATTCGGGGGTCCATGCGTTCCAGCATCGCACAAGAGGTCTTGAAACTCTGAGACAGAATGTCATAGTCAGCACGACAGGATTGAAGCTCCGCCTGAAGGGAAGAGACGACGGATTTCAATCCGTCCCGGTCGCCACAAGACTGGCCGTGAACGCGGAGCGCAGTTTCAGCGTCGGCGGTCGATAACACCAGATCGGGAGTACGGGACGACTTCGGCGGTTTTGCGACTTCCACCCCGCTGGCGGGCGAGTCGTCGTCCACGAGAACGAGACGACAAACGTTGTCCTTGTCGATTTGCAAAACTGGAAATATATCAAGATAAAGTCAACATCTGTGGGCGTGCTTGGCAGCCGGTGGGGAGACCGACCGGGTTCACGAAAATCGTTATAAATTAGTGGGACAACGTACCAAAGCGAGGCATGGATAAACAGGATGAGATCAACTGGGTTCGGGTGAGATCGTGCCTCAACCGTTGCGCGGCTGTGACGCGACTCAGGGGCGGCTTAGGTAAACTGACTTATGAATTAATGCGAAGTACTTTCCAGAGGGCGTATTCTGATTTGCAGAAATATGGACCAAGGGCGTAGGCGCCGGATAGCCGTCGCCGACCACATTTCGAGCGGCCGGAAGGCGCCAGGCCTGGAATCAGGCCGGACGAACGTGAGATAAGGCGTGGATAGTTGGGCTAGCGGGCTAAGCAGACGGAGCGACCGCGGATGTCAGACGGCCGAAGGGCGGATGGCAGACGGCCGAGGGGCGGATTGGTGGCGGATTGTTTGGAAAGTATGAGCAAAAAGGGCCTGAAGGAGATTGAGTGTTCTAGTGGATGAAGGAGGCATTCAGATCGGATGAGAAGCTGCCAAGGATGTGCTAGCGCCAGCGGCCAGGGAGATCGGATGGATGGCCATCCGGCCGAGCCGGCTGGGTACAATGTACCAGCCGGACTGGTACCACCTAGGTTCGGTGTACCGGCCGGGATGGTACCATCTGGGGTTGGTGTACCGGCCGGGCTGGTACTGTACCATCTGGGGTTTGTGTACCGGCCAGGCGGATACACAAAAAATCGGAGTTAACCGGGCTACTTCGGGGAAGACACATGACTGGTCAGCCGGGCTATTTGGGGTAGGTTACACAAAAGGAATTGGATATAGGGATAAATCAGTATACGTTTCGCTTTCTTAGACACAAGTCGCTTTTATTGGTTTACAGCGGAGGGCTAACAAAGTCCCCTCTTGCTGCTATTGGTTTGCCCGGGGAAGGTTAAGTTAACCCACCGGAAGTCCCTGACCGGGAGTCGCGGCGTCTTCGTATACTCACCTCAAGTCGCCCGTGTTTTGAACACGGTATTAAGTATTGGGAAGTGGTGACATTGTGGTGTAGTCGCTCTCAGAAAATCTTCCTGAGACGCGAATACCCACGGGGGGCCCAGACGACTGACTATCGGAGGGGGTACTCCGTCCATCCGAGTCATGATCCGATCTGGCATCCGGCCGGCTGGATTGGTCACTTCCATCCGCTTGATCGTGACTACTCGGATGTTGCATGTTGAAAGCTTACCTTGTGTACCTGTCAGTACTGGCTGGTTTGCTCTCTTGGTGGACCCTAGGGCGAAAAGTGTAAATCCGTCGTATAGGGAGATGAGGGTTAGGACTAGGGGTAGCTCCTGGGTGGAAATCGTCACCGGGGAGCTCGTCGGGCAATATACTTGAACTTTGTATAGTGCCGGCTGGACCGAGAATAATCAATCGGCCAGCTAAACCAATAGTAATGAAGGGTGAATCCAAACGTGTATGTAAAGGGGAATCCAAATATAACTCCACACTCTTCCACAGAAGGCCAAAATGTCACCACTTCCCAATACTTAATACCGTGTTCAAAACTTGGGCGACTTGAGGTGAGTATACGACGACGCCACAACTCCCAGTCAGGGGACTTCCGGTGGGTTAACTTAACCTTCCCCGGGCAAACCAATAGCAGCAAGTGGGGGCCTTGTTAGCCCTCCGCTGTGAACCAATAAAAGCGACTTGTGCCTAAGAAAGCGAAACGTATACTGATTTATCCCTATTTCCAATACTCCCTTTTGTGTAACCTACCCCAAATAGCCCGGCTGACCAGTCATGTGTCTTACCCGAAGTAGCCCGGTTAACTCCGATTTTTGTGTATCCGCCTGGCCGGTACACCAACCCCAGATGGTACCAGCCCGGCCGGTACACCGAACCTAGCTGGTACCAGTCCGGCTGGTACATTGTACCCGGCCGGCTCGGCCGGATGGCCATCCATCCGAGCTCCCTGGCCGCTGGCGCTAGCACTTCCTTGGCAACTCCTCATCCGATCCGGGTGACTCATTTGCGTTCAGGCCCCTTTACCTCATACCTTCCAACCAATCCGCGGTCAATCCGCCCCTCGGCCGTCGGCTTTCCGGCACCTATGCCCTTGGTCAATATTTCTTCCAATCAGAAGGAGCCCTTTGGAAAGTACTTCACACCTTCCCGTCAATAAATTCACCAGCCATTTTACCACAGCCGCCCCTGAGTCGCGTCACAGCCGCACAACGGTTGAGGCACGAGCTAACTGCATCTCTCACCCTTCGATTTCCCGCTGTCTCTATGTCCGTCCTTCAAATCCGAAATATCCATCCGGCTTCACGACTCCTGCTGATTCCTCAAAGTCTTCCATCCGGCACCATACTGACTCTAAGATTACTCCTACACCCGATCGGCCCACTTCTGACCAGACTAATTTCCATCCGCCGGTTGATTGGCTCATTAGTGTTAATTAATTCTGCCATGCCTGCTATCCGGCACCATACTGATTCGAAGATTACTCCAACACCCGGCCCATCCGGCACAATACTGATTCGAAGATTACTCCAACACCCGATCCATCCGGCACCATACTGAGTCGAAGTTTATTCCAACACCCGATCCATCCGGCACCATACTGAGTCGAAGTTTTTTCCAACACATGATATATCCGGCACCATACTGACTCGAAGTTTATTCCAACACCCGATCGGTCCACTTCTGACCAAACTAATTTCCATCCGCCGATTGCTTGGCTGATTGGTGCTAATTGATCCGGCCGTGCCTGCGGTACGGGAGCCGGATGGACTAATTCTCTGACTCCGCCTCACCTTCTTCCTCGGTCTGCATGACCCCGAAGCGGTTTCGGCTCGCCTGCCGGCGATCGAATTCTCTCATTAAAGCTCCACAATTTAGATCCAGCTCGTCCATCCACGACCGCTCCTCGCAATTTTTCCACTGCACGAGAAACTCCCTGTGGATCCGCCCAAACCGGGTTTTCCGTCCGTTCCGGACGTCCAAAATTTCTTCTACCTCGTACTCGTCCGGGTCTAACGGCTTGTCTCAACTGTCCTCCGGCAGCAGAGCTTCATCGAAATCCAACCGGTCGCTTTCCCCCGTAAGGCGTATATTCGGGCGGTCCGGGAAATGCTTCGCCAACTTCAACTTGGAGACATGTACTATCGGGAAAACACTGTATTCCGTGCCGGCCGTGACCAGCTTAACTGCATGATCCCCGACCAGTTCTGCCACTCGGAAGGGGCCATGCCACATATGCGCCAGCTTCCGTGCATAGCCCTCCTTGACCCGATCCAGATACAGCCATACCCGGGAACCGGGCTCTATGCCGTGTTCCCTGGCTCGGTCGTTGTTCTGATCGGCGCGGTCCTTGATTGCTTGTCGGAGGCGTTCATTTACTTGTTCCCTCGCCAGTGAATAGTGGCGTTGCACTCCCATCCTCCAGCGACGGGCGTCTCTGTCCCGGCTTCTGGTGCACCCTATTGGTATGGCGGCTTCCAAAGTGGATCGGGGATCCCATCCGTAAGCCAAATAAAAAGGGGTGTCGCCCCTTACCCGATCGTACGACGAGTTGAGAGCGAAAACCAGTCTCTCGGCATATTCATCCCAGTCGCATTGATCCGCCTCCACCACATACATCTTGAGGGCTCTGGTTAGAGTCTGAACCATCTTTTCGGCCTTTCCATTCGCCTGCGGGCGGTAAGCCATAGTTGCGCTCTGTTTCTGTCCTAAGATCTTGTTGAAGGCTCGGAATACGTCCGCCATAAATCCGGGCTCCCTATCGTGCCGGATGACCTCGCTCGCCCCGAACCGCCTGAACACACATTCCTCGTAACTTTGCGCAACCTGTTGGGCGGTACGGGTGGAACTGGCCTTTGCTATGACCAGCCCGGTAAACAAATCCGTCCAGATCAGCAGCTCTGTATACCCATTTCGAGACTTGGGTAAGGACGGGATATGATCCATCGCAATGACTTGAAAAGGGTAGGTAGCTTGTATATTCCCCGGCGACCGTCCTCTGATGGTCGGCCGGCCTTTCCCTGTTTCACAGTCCGGACAACTTCCCACATAGGCTTGTACGCTACGGTAGAGCCCCCGCCAGTGGAAATGTGCCTTAATCTTGTGATATGTCCGGCCGATGCCCTGATGTCCCCCTTCTAAGCTCACGTGATAATGATGGAGGATATCCGGCTGTAGGGTAGTGGGTACTACTAACCGAGCGGATTTATCTCTCTCGATCTCCGGCTGGTCAGCGTCCCGGTAGAAAAACAGTAACCCGTTTTCATCCACTTCGTAATCCGGGGCCAGCTTGAAGCATTCCTTAGCTTGTTCGGCTGTCAGTTTACCCACTTCCCCGTTAAGGTATGCCTTGAGATCCACTATCCACTCTTCCTCGTCCTGCGCTTGGAGAATCCGCTCTGCTCGTAACTGTTGCACTATCCCTTCGCTCATTGCCTCCGGGGATAGTGAGCCAGCGGTTGAAGAACGGCGCTTCTGCGATCGGGTGACGGCGCTCACCTGGATTACCTCTTCCATGTTGTCCGGATGGATAATTTCGGGCAGCCGATTGATCTCCGTCAAATCCGACAACAGAGCTGGATCGGAAACCGTTACCCCCACTTGGTCACGCATGGCCAGCGTAGCCAAGTGATCTGCGCTCTTATTCCAGTCCCGTTTGACATGTACCAGCTCGTGTTCTGGCCATCTCCGCAGGGCGGACATAACCCGATCGTTCAACAGTTTCAGCCGGGGCGCCTTGCAATCTATCTCTCCTGTGATTTGCCGGATCACCAGATTGGAATCACCACATATGATGATCCGCCCCTGTGTCCGGCCAGCCAGCAGATCTAGGCTAAGCAAGAGCCCTCTGTACTCCGCTTCGTTCACAGTCATACTAGGCGTGAAATCCGAGGCGGCCGTGACCACTTTCCATTCGGGCAACTTCCACACTATAGCACTATAGGCCCCGACCCCCTTCTTTACACTCGCCGACCCGTCAAAACTCAAAACCATTAGTTCCTCCGTGGGTCCCACTATTGGCGGCGGTAATACGATGGATTGTCGAGGCTGCTTCCGAGGCGCTATCGCTATCAGTGCTTCCTCCACTTCTGCCCTTGGGGTAATGCTGGCAGCCAGCGTCCCCAGTATCTCCTCTTCTCCCTTAGTACACTTAATTACTTCAATGGACCACTGAGACAGCAGAGCCGCCCATCTACCCAGCCGGCAGTCAATTCCATTCGCCGTCAAGAGCCATGATAGGGTCGACCGTCTAGATAATACCTTGATAGGCCGAGACACCAACATAGTATAACACACATCCAAGATCCGCAATAAGGCCAAACCTTCTTTATCCACTAACCCGTAATTAACTTCATTAGCCTTCAGGGTCCGGCTGGTGAATGTCACGGGACAGTACACTCCGTCATGATCTTGAACGATGCCAGCTGAGATGGTCCATTTGTTAGCGTAGATGATGACTACAGGAATCTTATTAACATCGAAATGTTACAGGACCGGTGTAGTCACCATCTTCGCCTTTAACATACCAAAGGCTACCATCGCTCGAGTCATGTGGTCGTCCGGGCCGGCCGTGCAGGAATCCGGCAGCAGGCCGCCTATCGGGGCAGAGTTACCATAAGCTGAGAGAGCAGGATAGGCAAGCGGAGACGCGAGCCGGGTCGGCAATATCAACCAATGGGATGCCGCCCTTGTCAGCTATTTCGGCCAATGAGAAGACGCCCTTCCACCTCCCGTAATTCATACAAAACCGCCGCATAGACTGCGAAATCCTCGATGAACCGACTGTAATAATTCAGGCTTGCCAAAAAGGATTGCATAGTCTCTAGGGATTGCGGGAAAGGCAGATTACTCAAGGACTCAAAATCCTTCGGATTAGCTTCCAATCCGGCGATCGAAACTTGATGGCCCAAATAGGTCACCTTAGCCTTTCCCCAGAAACTCTTAACCACACCAATCGAAATATTCCACTTTTCACACGTAATCGTCAACTTCTCCACTTTGTCACACAATAAATCCCAGGTAGTGGCCGTAGCGAGAATGTCATCATGTAAGACCGCCGCCCCAAAACTGCAGGTTTTGGGTCGGGGTCCGGGTCACCTTCGGTGAACACGTCCCCGACCAGAGCCGGATCTTAATCCGCCTTGATCTTGAAGTGTCCTTACAACGCGTTATCTATCAGCCGTTGATAAATCTGCGGGGCATTCTTCAGACCGAACGGCATCCGGTTCC